>JBBPLE010000231.1:25217-49818 GCA_038089675.1 Boletales sp. KT-2023b
CTGATACCACTTGGAACAGGGTCTTGGTTTTAGTTGAGATCACATTATTAAATCATTCTCACTAATGTAATGAAATAGCTGATCTGGTGCTTGTCCAAATCAGCTGATTCCTCATCACTGGAGTCACCATCAGCTGGATATGACAGGAGTTTCTCCATGTGCTTCATGTCAACAAGGATCTTTGTTATGCCAGAGTCACTGGTGGTGTTGACAATTCTTTGGACCATCTTCTTGTAGTCTGACTCATTGTCAACATCTATTGCCTTACTTGTGTGCTGGCTAAGAATTTTTTCATCAGGTCAGGCAACTGGGAATGTTAGGAAGTCTTACCCCTTCATTTTCAGAATAATATACTTGAATGAAAACCACTGCTTGCTGGAGACCTTGTACTGGGTTTTTCTATGTTTCTTGAGAATACTTTCCAGGAATTCAATGTAGTTAGCTTTGTCAAGTGAAAAAAGTAGTTGTTTGGTTTTTATGGATTTTTCCAGTCACTTGGAAGCAGTTTTGCCACCTTTGGATTGCTGTTTGAGTGGGGAGTAGATGGTGAGGGCTATTGCAAAGGCATACTGCTTGTCTGTGGGGGGAGCTTCTGGTTGCTTAGTCATGCAAGCAACATGGATATGCATGAATCCAATTCTACACTATAGGTTGCTTACTCAGCTATCCCAGGGTCCTTGCCTGACTGTCTCCAAGGCACAACTTTTGAAAATCTCTTTTCCACATACTTATGGAAACCACTGTAACATGGTGGCTATCCCACTATCTTGCATACCAACATCTCCTAGAGGTCCACCCTGCACTTGAGCTTCTCATTACAAAACATGAACATGTTTTGTTAATATCTGGAAAATGACTAGCTTGTGAAAAGGCAGCAACTGCTGTTGCAACAATTAAAGATGCTATGTTTTGGCATGTGATGGCTCAGTAAGCTCATTGGTTATGAGGCTTGTATTGGAGACATTGAATGACAATATAGGTGGAAAAGCCTGCTTGAGCCCATTGCACTCATGATGAATATGCATCAAGCTGCTTATGCCCAACCTGAACATATTGTCATCTCATTCAGATTTCTCTATTTCTGGTACTCCAAACTGACTGACAATGTTGACAATGCTGCCCAAAAGGCTGTTCTCGAGAGTGCTGAATGCCATTGGGCATGTTGTGATCAGCAAGTCTTCATTGCTGCTGTGATAATTAATCCATTCTATCATATGGCTCCATTCAATAAGATATCCTTGACAACTCAGGCTAGTTTGGCTACACTCTTTGGCTGCCTTTGGCTACACTTTTATGCCACAAATGCTCCTATTGAGCTTTTGACAGATTTAGAGCACTATCTTGCATCCTCTGGAGATTTTGCATACATGGACATGTATAAAGACTCTCTTTTGGCTCATGCCGCAGTTAGCATAAGTGGACTCTTTCTATATGTTCTGATTTTTATTCTTACTTTACATGTTCCACTAGCACACCCCTGTTGATGCACTAGATGTATGGAATGTGTCATCCCATCCTGGTACCAAACCCAGACCACTACACAAAATTGCACATTGCTTACTATCAATCTGTCCCAACTTAGCATCTTGTGAACAGCTTTTTAGCATCTTTGGTGACATACTAACAAAATGGTGCAATCAGCTATCAACAAAAAATCTAACTCGTCTTGCAGAACTTAAGATGTAGGTACATGAAGAACCTGTTCATGATGATGCTGTCAAAAAACATTTCAAGCAAACATATGCCAATATAGTCAAGGAAAGGTCAGGTCCATCTGGACAAACTGAGAGTCATGGTAATCATCCCTCTACAAGCCATACACAATTGTTTGTTGACAGGATTGCATTTGCAACAGAGATGACTAAGCATAACCAAGCAGGTCTTGCTACTGGTGGCAACTCAGATGAATTGCTGGAAGAATCCACTGCTTGTGGAAATGTTAGCCAAGGAATATACAATATTGCACAAAGCCTCATTCAAGCTGTAGCTGAGGAAAATGAAGAGTCAGAATGTTCAACAACAGAGACAACTTGGAACAAGCCCATCGCATTGTGGTACTCTCCCATTACCATCAAAGAACTTTTGGATTATTCACACACAGAGGCATGGCTAGGTTCATTCTATCAGACAGCTATTCAATGTTTGGATGATGACCTTGAATTATACCAGCTACTTGATCTAGATGCAGATGGTATTGATGATCCAGATTACTCTCAGGCAGAAGAGATATTTGCAGTGTAGTAGCACACTTAGCATAGTCCCAAGAATCAAGTTCACAGCCACTACTTTACAGCCAATGAGCTTTGATTATCTAATGTCTAGACACGACTTCTGGAACTGCACGGGTTCACTTCACTTGTATTCATGGGAAAGTTCACCGATGAATGTTTGGTGACTTTAATGAACCTTCACTAACCGGCAGAACACTGGATCGAACCGCAAAAACTACACTACGTCGAAAGCCCTCCACACCCTGGAACAAAACGTTGTGCGTGACTGAAGGTGATAACTAGATAAGGCGTGATTGGTCTCTGCGCTGGAAGGTGCAGACGGCTGCGCTCATACTCGGATGCGCGCGGGTGGGTCTCTTGCGCTGGTATTCCCAAAACGCAAATTATGAATTGGTGGTCACTAATGCCGTGCAGCAATGATCGACGACGACTGGGCACTACCACCATGTACTTAGCTTCCGAAGAAGTACGATAATCTGGACCTAAGCGATGACCGCCAGGCCAACGTCAGCTTGAACTTGAACTTGAGTGCGTCGTGAGAGCTAGGTCTTCATCCAGATGCGTGCCTTTGGCAAATCGGACAAAAGTCCTGGCTTCCTTGTTCGGAATTGTTCTACTAGAAACTGCACGTCGTTTTCCAACACCTAGATGCCTGTTGGATTTCCTTTCGAGTCCACGTTTTCAGTTCGTGGAAGTGGTTCCCCACGATTATGGGATTGCAAAGAAACCAAGGCGTAGAATGTACTAAAACGGACTCACGCTTCTCACGTATCCATTGCCTGAAGTGGCCGGTTTCTCGCTCACCGTTCCCAACAAGCTTGTACACAAGGTTGCACGAGGGGGAATTCGGCCCGTTAGTGGTCACGCTGTAGTTGTGTATAGTACTTTGGGGATCCGCATTAGACACCGAGTTGATTGTACATATTACTTGGTAACTGTAACCACTAACTAGTCGACAACCGTGAGAGTCACACTGGAGCCAGTGCGAGACTCATCTCCGCAGTCCGGTAACCATCCTGATTCCTGAAGGGCGCTTCAAATTCTAGGGTGGCTTACGGATAGCCTCGCTGCGCAGGGAGCGATGTCGCCCAGTAGGCTAAGCACTCATCATTCCCATCTTTACCGTGCTCTGCTTGCCCCCATTTCCATCCACTTGCCAACTTGAAACGAGCCCCCGTGACCCTTCATGCAACGCAATCTTCTTGCAGGTCCTTATGCCAAGACCCTCTACCCCGTCTTCCGATGTCTTCTCATGGTCGTGCTATTCCCCGGCGTGCCCTCCCTGAGACTGTGTCTTGTCCTGTTCGTCATCGCAGAAGCCGTGTTTTCCGTGTCGTGCTTCGCGTTATGGAACGTCTGGGGACCCGGATTTCCTCTGAGCTGGCGCATCCTGTTCCTGTCGTTGTTCGTCGTGCCCACGCTGGCATGCGTTCGCATCGCATCCCTCCTGCGTCTCCTGGTGGCCGCGTGGCGACGAACGCCCGGCGGTTCGTGCTCGAGCCCGTCGCAGGGGTACATGATGCTGTCGCAGAGCGAATCGGGCGCGCTGGAGGAGGGCGCGCTCGCGGCGGACGATCGCGACGGTGGCGATATGGCAGATGCCGACTCGGGGCACGCGGGGGCGTCGCGTCGGACGTGCCAGAGACGGGTGCCGGCGTTTCCGTCTGCGCCGATCCGATGGTGCATCTTCTGGTTTGCGGTGCTGTGCGCGAGCCTGTGGCTCGGACTGCACTATCGGCATCCGGGAGACGTGCGATACCTCCCGTCGATCGTGAATGCGGGTGCTCGTCCGAAGAGGGAAGGATATGCGAACCAAGGTGATGCGGATCGACATGGCGTCTTTTGTTTTTGTTTTTTGTTTTCGCGAATCGCTACTGAGTGCGTTGTATAGAAAAGATATTCATCGCCGCCATGTTTTCCAACAACGAGCGCGTCATACCGTATTGGTCTGACAGCATGGTCAAGACGATCCGTTACCTCGGAGAAGACAACGTGTTCGTGTCCATCGTCGAGAGCGGGAGTACGGATCGATCTCCGGCGCTCCTTCGACAGCTCGACGAACGGCTGGCGGCCATGGACGTGTCGAGGCGCATATCGACGGAAGACACCGCGATCGCGAAGCCGGACGACATGGATGGTAACAACCGCATCAACTTCCTTTCTGCGCTTCGGAACAGGGCCCTCGAGCCGTTGGTAGAAAGGGGCGGATATGACAAGGTCCTCTTCTCGAACGATGTCTACGTCGAAGCGGAAACGATCGTCGAGCTTGTCAAGACGGCCGATGGTGAATACGACATGGCGTGTGGACTGGATTTTGGTAATTTTGGGTGAGGACGCAAAACGGCGGTCGAGACATCGTCGGATAATGCTGACCGCTTGCGGAACAGGCTGTATGATTTGTGGGTCATACGTGACAAGCAGGGAAGACTCCCCAGTGGAATGTGTGTTTTATATTTATATGTACCAGGCGAGGGAACCTGAACGTGAACTTGACGTTAGATGGCCGTACTTTTTTGACCAAGAGGATTACGAAGCGATGCAAAACGAGGCCCCGGTGCCCGTGTTCACATGCTGGAACGGCATCGTCGTTTTCAGCGCCGACCCTATGCTACCCATCCACCTACGGTCGAACAAGACGCTGTCGAGCGATCCGCTTCCGTACGAGCTACCGGTCACACACCCAGCAGCGCAGGACGGAACGTTGCGGGGGCCAAGCCCTGCGCTGACGCCACCCATCGGGTTCCGCGCGGGAGCGCCGGGGGAATGCTTTTCGTCGGAATCGTTTTTGCTGCCATACGATCTCAGACGGTCGTTTAATTTGCAGCGGATCCTGGTGAACCCACGCGTCATCGTTGGATACGACTGGCGGTACGTCGCGAGTTTTTCTCCGACGCTCATGGTGCGTGGCTGAAAATCGTGTTTGGTAGGTATTACACGTATTTTAAGTGGTTCATGAGGCATCCGGTGTTAAAATGGTGGATAGAGAAGGCGTACGATGGGGCGTGGATGCAAAAGGCCATCACGGTTGTGGGCGATGCGAAAAAAATAACGCAGTGGGATGGGGGAGACTGTCATCCATGGTGATGATCTACGATGGGTGCTGTACATGGGACACTGCTAGGAGACGATATCATACCTACATAGAAAGTCCAATAATCGTGGATAGGCTCGCGGGCGATGACGGTACGGTTCCTTGGTGGTGTGTTCGTCACACTGGTGCATCGCCGTCGTAGTTCCGCAACTCTCTTGCTTCTTGACCACCACCGTATCGACGAATGGCGACCGTCTCTCAGAGGTCCAATCTAACGACACGGTCCTCGACGTACAGACGCCTGTAGCCGACTTTGAGCTTTGCATCTATGTGTACTCACTTGGCTTGACGACGATAACGACGCTCGCCATGATGGATGCACGTGGCGGCGACGATAACTGCCTACAGGATCCCCGGACACGACGACGAGAGATTGGATGGGTGCTCTCCATCGCCGTGGTTGGTTTCTGGAAACAAAACAAAAAGATCACGAAGGCGTGCTCCTTGGTCGAGACAGACGTCTTCCCGTGGCGCGCGTGTCTCTTTTTTTTTTTTTCTTTTTTTTTTCTTCACGCTCATCGTGGACGGCAGGCGGATGCGCGACGATATGCGACGAACGGAGTGTTCGGTGCGCCGCTCGACGGGGGCGTCTTTGCGTTCCTTTCTTCCTGTCCCCCCGCGAACCGGACGAGCGCTTGCGCTCGGGTCTCGTACCACATTTTTTGCGGCCGCGTGAACCACGGCACGGGGAAGCGTTTGGCATCGAGAACGTCCTCCGAAGCGACTGGGGCGACGGGGGCGACGGGGCGAGGTGAGAACCAGACGACCACATTGCGTCGACGCGACGGCCTCGATCCGGGCGCTGGAACCGGCGTTTTGGGGGGACGCTGGCCGGGAACTCGTTTGGGCCGGTGGGCGTTTTTTTTTTTTTTTCCATCTCTCGTTCGGTCTCGATGTTTCCACTGAGTGCGGCTTTTTGGTGGAGATTGATCGGTGACGGATGTGACGCGCTGTGTGCTCATGGGAAACGAAACGGCGGCGGCGTGTTCCAGGAAGAGACGACATCAGACGCTGCATGGATGGAACGTTGCCGTCGTCGAAGTGGGGGATACGGACGATGACGCAGAATCACACTGTCGGCGGGGCCGAGATGTGACACGGCCTGCAGGGACGTAGACTCGGCGCAGAACGTTACCGGATGGACGGGGCGTCAATCGTGGTGCGTTTTTACCTCGTGCATGTGAGCACGGGAATGGTCGATCGATTTCTCGAAGGGATCGCGCGAGATGGGATCGTGACGATCGCGTCATGATGGGCGTGAGGGTGCGTTATAATATGTTTGGATATTAATGCATACATTAATGCATGTACGTATCTATGTATCTAGATTCCACACATCATTGATGGGGGGTCTGATGAAATGGCAAGCAGGCAGTACAAAAACAGGAGTGAATTTAGATTTTAACGAGTGACAATATCTGGTATCCAATAATATTTACTACGGCACACTGGTTATCCAATGGCCATAGCGTGCAAAAGGGGCTTGTAAGTCTATCAGACCAAGGGATATATCCTGGACCGTTTGATGAGATGGTAAGATGACGGTACAACAACAGCGATGAGTTTCCGGTTACCTAACCGAGGTATCTTGATAACATACAGAGAATGCTACAGGTATGATGGGGGTATTGAATGGTCATATGATGACGCCAGCTGCCTCACTGAGGAGGAGAAGCAGCTTGTCCTGGATGGGGGTGAGATGGTATCTTGAAAATAGAAGGGGAGAAAGTGACCTTGTCGTGTTCGGTATCCGCGTACATGAGCCAAGTGTGTCCGCCGACAAACTTGACCGCAAAGGAGTGGGGTATAGCTTCCAATTCGTCGAAACCTTCGTACCATTCGTGGAAGCTCTCGACTTGGCCGTCCAGATTGACGAGTTCAACAGAGCGGGTCGAGTCCTGCGATGCGTGTGAACATGGATGATGGATGGACGGAGGACATGGCACGTACGCGTTGATTCCTGCAGAGGGATAATTGGGAGTGTGCGAGGTCAAACATGAAATATCGACGTTTCCAGGTGGGAACGTCGGAGGTCTGCACGGTGACCCAACCGTTGAAGGCGTCGCTGTCCTGGAGCTCGTCGCCCAGGCGTGCGATGCGCGACCGCCGCTGTTCGACGGAGCGCTTCCGCTCCTCTTCCACCTCGCTCGACTGGGACGCTGCGCGACGCATCTGCTCGTGCCGCCACTGCTGGAGTTCGCGGGTGTAGTGCAGCCGCCGCTGGTGCGCGAGCTGTTTGCGCTCCTTGATCTCGCGGAGGCGACGCTCCTCGGTCTGCTTCACCTCGCGCTCCTCGCGGGCCTTGCGCTCGGCGGCGCGTCGGAGCTCGTCCTGGACGAGGGCCTGGCGACGGGCCTCGTCCTCGCGCGCGCGCTGCTCGGACTCTTCTTTCTCGCGGCGGCGACGGGCCTGGCGTTCGCGTTCTTCGCGGAGGGCGTCCTGCTCCTCGCGCTCGCGACGGTGCTGGGCGGAGAGGCGGCGTCTGAGGCGTTCCTCGGGTGTGAGGCGGAGGCGGAGGGAGAGGTCGACGCGGCCTTGGAGGGTGACCTTGGTGGGGACCGTGGGGGGCGGGGTGGTGGGGAAGTGGAGGTGGTCGGAGAGGGTGGACATGGAGGCGTCGGCGAGGTGGTCGAGCTGCGGGATCGGGAGGGGTTTCATGACGTCACGGCGGCCGATGGGAAGGCGCGAAAAGTCTTTGGGCGGGGGCGGCGGGGGCGGTGTGGACGGGGTGGGGGATGCTGGCATTGAGGGATTACGACGGGCAAAAAATTTAAAACGAGACATGAAACCGACGTGGATGTTTTGGCAGTTGACCATCAAGAAAAATATATTATATATATATATATATATATATAATAAATACGGGATGTGGACGAGGAGGCGATGGTGACGGTAACCAGAAGCGATGTTTGCTATTGTTGGAGATAAGATCTTAGATAAGATCGTACATAATGATCGATCTATCATTGTTCTCAGAATGGCTCACGTGATCGAATCTCCAAGATGGTCCGTGCGTTGTGGCTGTACCGTGTGAAAGTGTGATGGCTGTGACACGACATCGTCACAGCATCCGTCTGGATTTCCCCCGGCTGTCGTTCGTACGCTAATCACGGCCAGGTCACACTGCGGGCCAAAATGATAATCCAGCCGGCTCACTCCTCCACCTCCTCCTCGCCACCGACAGCGACCTCGCTCGTCCCTCCTCGCGATCACGTTTACAAAGGCAAGTTCACCCACAGATCTTGGCAGCAGTTGCCCCCAGAACTCGTCAGGTACGTTTGACGCCACTCTCATCATCCTACAAATATACCAACTCGTACTATCAGGGCGATTGCGACCCACTACCTCCTCGACCTTCAGCTTGCTACTTATTGCCCTCTTACCTGGGACGCAAAGGAGCTCTGGCACCCGAGAATCGTCTACACCACCTTTCGTGATGCAATCGCTCTCGAAAAGCTCATGCAGGTCACCCCTGCTTGGGCCCTCGCGCGTATGTCTCCCCTTTCTCTTCTCGCTTCCCTCTCTCCCCCCCCCCCCCCCCTCTTTTTTCCCAGTCGAAACCCACTTGTTTTGGAGCAAGGCTTGCGCCCTCATCGATCCCCATGACATCCTAGCCCATTATCAGTATGTCCGTCCAGAACCACCCCCTTCTGGCGCGGCAGGTGCCGCCGTCCCCATACACCTTCAACTCCCCTACCGAATATCCCCTTTTCGTCACTTTCGCCAGATGTCCGCCCGTACCTGCTTCGTGTGTCGCATCAACTCCCCCTATTCCTCTGTCGGTCTCGCTGTCGCAAAGAAAAATCACGTCACCCCAACCCTGGGCTCCATCTCCCTCTGTCGCGATCACCGTAAAAACTCATTCTGCGGTCTATGTCTCCGTGAAGCACCTCCTGCCGAAACCGACCCCCAATTCGACATGCATGGAAATGCCGTTCGTTTTACGCCCTATCACCAGCCATACGGTCAACCTCCCCAGTTCAACACCGCCGTCCCCGCCTACACCCCCTATACCACCCCGCTCAACCCTGCTCTCATGGTATGCTGCGCAGACAATGAAGACGATGACACCTGGCCGAATGTTGATGCCACTTGCCGTTCTTGTCGCGCCGAGTGGCTGTGGCAGCGCATCTCCACCAGCCTTCGCGACCGCGAAGCCGTCGGAGGTCCGCGTTTTGTCCCAAACTCGTCGCGCTCCGTTTCCATCAAGGATCGTACAGCCCAATCCCGATATCCTCCCTCAAAATACGCGTCTGCAGATTGGGAGACGCGTCAAACCGTTGACGCGTTCATTGACTTGGGTGAAGGCTCCATTGCCGAAGTCATCGCCGTGGCGCGGGAAAAATTCTGGCTCCGTTCCCAGACTCGAATGCCCGAACTCATGGAACAGGCCGTTGCCGCAACACGCTGGGCTGGCGAGGGCATGGGCGTCGACTTTCCTCCCCTCGCTCCTGTCGTCAACCAGACTACTGACCATGAAGCTGCACACATCTCCTCCAGCGCTGGTGCTGTATACCAACCCGTCATTGTCGGAGAGACCGACAGTTCAGGCCACAGCACTTCCCCGTCCCCACCCTCTCCCCGCTCTGCCCAACGCTCGCGCTCCCCGTCACCCAGGTCTGTTTACTCCTCCGAGTACGAAGTATCGGAGGAGGACGAGGACCCCGAATTGCTCTCGCTGACAGAAGACGCCGGTGGTGTCCGTGAGCTTGCCATTGCGGACTGGGCACGCACACGCATCCTTGATGGACACTGGTGTAATCCTGCCGATCAATGGTATGGCTATGCATGGCCCGCAGGCGGTGGAGTCCGCGACGCAGGCGAGGACACCGAGAGCGAGCCAGACCCAGAGGAAGACGTACGTGAAGGGTGTGCTGTCCGTCGGACGGTGCGTGTCGAAGCCGTGCATCCGTGTCCATGGACTGTGACGTCCACCTCTGTGTGCGCCTCTCCGACGACGACGACCCCGACATCTGCCTCTCCTACCTCTCCTACCTCCCATGCGTCCAACGACTCGACAGGGTCCATCGACGACGTTCATCCTCGTCTATCGACCGTCCGTGCCCATGCTCCACCTTCCTTTACTCTCTGCGAACAAGCTTACCACGCCTACCAAAAACAATTGCGGGCTATCCTCCTACCAGCGATGACAAACATTGTTCGCAAGTGCGTGATGGAGTGGACGGGCAGGATCGTTGGTGCTGCAGATCCTGCGACGAGAGTTGCCAAGATGGGCTTGGAGGAGGTGTTGGCCGAACTGAGGACACCAGGCGTTTGGTTCGACGGCGTTGACTGGGCTGCAGGGGATCCACAGCGAGATCGCGACCAGGACGAGCCTACGAGGGAGAGCGGTCGTGGAAGGGACGGCGAACGAGATCGTGATCGGGAGGAAGACTCGGCGAGCAGCACATCGTCGCGGAGCGGTGGATCGCATACCACGAGTCCAGTATTGAGCACGACGACGCTTCAAACGACGCCCTCGCCACCTCCTGCGCAGGAAAAGGAAAAGGGCACGGGCGAACGCGACGCGACGAATCGAAAGCCGTTGACGCCGGTGGTCATTCCTATACCTATTTCGCCAGTGCTCCCATCGCCGCGGTTGATTCACCCCATCCCCTATGTTCCCGTGACGCTCGCTCACATGGCACAGTACAGCCTAGACGCGTTTAAAAACGTGCGTTCATTTTCTCGTCTTGTATGCGCTACTGATGGCATGGCACGATGGACAGGTGTGGCGAGAAGCATGCGCGCCGTTGTATCACTGTCGATGTTCGATATGTGAACGGGCTATGGTACGTGCGAACATGGCGGCGGGCCATACAGTACCCAGTCATGGACAGGCGCCTACCAGTTTGAACGGACACGCCAATGGCGATTCACACGGGGATGCGAACCCACAGACTACCGTTGTGCATCCATCACACCCGTACCCACATGGGAAGCAACGGACGCCGCCTACTGAGATTGCGCTTGAGGAAGTGAACAGGGTCGCGAGGCGTGCGTTGGTTCAGGAAGAGGAGGAAGAGGAAGAGTTGTATGAAGAAGAGGAGGAGGAAGAGGACGGTGAAGAAGAGGAAGAGGAGTGCGAAGAGGAGGAAGAGGAGGAGAGTGAAGGCGCGTCTGACGATGTACATGCGCCGCTTCCACAGACGAAGATTGCACCGCCGCGATTGAACCCGCGGAAACGGTCGTCGGACGATTTGGAGGGGGATGCGGTCCCGGCCGGTGTGGATGCGGGGGGTGCGGGAGGGGGAGGGGGTGTGGCCCGTGTGGGGACGCCGCCCAAGAGGGTCAAGATGGGACCTGCGAGCGAGGAGCGCAAGACGGTGTGCGAGGGCGCGGGTGGAACCACGCCTTGTACGCCTACGCGGGCGACTAAGACTGCTACAGGCAAGGAAACGTTGGACGTGACGACGACGGGGCGGCAACGAAAACGATCTTCGGAAGAGCTGGACGTCAGTGGAGGTTCGAGCGCGCGGTCGACGAGGGAAGACGTAGACCAGAAGCAACAGAAACGGCTGCGCGTCGAGTCGACCAGCTCGCCGTCCAAGGCTCGGAACGTGGGCGGGCAAGGCAAGGTGCGCGTGTCGCGGTCACCGCGGGCTGCGTCGACGCCTGCGCCTGACCGGGTGACCAGCGTGGACGTGGACGTCAACGTGGACGGGGGATCGCTCAAGGCGGGGTTGGTCAGTGGGGGCGAGTTGGACGGGCTGTACGTGTTTGAGGAGACGTGAGATGATGGCACCCTTGGTCCACGGTTCGCCTTGCGCTCGGCGATTCGACACCCCTCCACCTCGATACGACCGGTCCTACACTCCACGGGGCAGAGGGGATGATGATGGGGGGGGGCGTTGATTCCTTGGGATGCACGCGCGCATGCAGACCTGTTGTGTGCACCTTTTTTTTTTGTTCACCTACTCTATTTTTGTGTTTTTTTTTCCTCCCCCATTCTATTCTCTTTTGGAGTTGACTTCGTTGATGCGATATTAAAGAAAAAAAAAGGATGTCTCTCTCTCTCTCGCCCCCGAACGTGGCTGGCTGGCTGTTCTCTTTTCATATATCGATCGAATTCGTGTATTGTATACCAAACGCTTTTTTTTGTTTGTCTCTACTGTCGAATGCTACAACCAACCACTGCAAAGACTGCAATCCAGCAATTGTAGAACCACCCCCCCCCACAGAAAAAAAAGAGAGAGAGAGAGAGAGAGAGAAGGAAAAAAAAAACCCCCCACGAAATTGCCCGCTGGCTGGATTGAACAACCGACCTCATCATTACGAGTGACGCGCTCTACCACTGAGCTAAGCGGGCCGTGTGTCATGGAGTGAGGCTGAATGTTGGAGATGATGAGAATTGGAGAATCGGAAAGGCCTTTTTTTTAATTTTTTTTTTTTTCACAACGCGGTGATAAGCGAACACGACATCTTCAATCATCCACGATCGAGGGGGGGGGGATTGTGCCGTCGACGCCAACGCTCGAATCGCCCGAACGTCACAGGCGTTCCGATAGACCATAGTGACGGTCGGCGCCGGGGGCCCGCTGGCACACGTCCCGGTTCGTCTCGAGGAGCGGCGCCTAGCGCCCTTGACCCGTTTTCCTTCTGGAGGCGCGCTCCAGCTTTGAAGGGGTAGGGCTCGGCATCGGAAACAGGGCAGATCGTGAACGCGCAACAGAGTGTGAGAGCGTTAAAAAAAAACAGACACCCGCAAAAACGACCTGTGGGTTGTTGGATCTCTCCTCAGCGTGGGAGTGACGCGTTGCCTCGGCCCGGCCCCGGCCGTCAGCGCGTCGGAGGAGGAGGAGGAGGAGGAGAAGGGAATACGACCTTGTCCCAAGAAGCAGGCTCGCTGCAGTCCATGTTCGCAGAACGTCACGCCCTTGAACTTCACGTCGGGGCCGTTCACGATCGGAGGAATGGTCGGTGTGTTTTCCTCGGTTTTTACCACCCGCTGGTCATGCTGACGTATGTTGTTATATTCGCCGTCCGCGTCCTCCCTCTGCTGCGTATCCACCGAATCGATGTTTGGACGGCGACACCCCTCGGAGCCAGAACGCCCCGTCGTCATCACATCGATTTCCAGCCCGAAAGCGCACGAGGATCGTGCGGTCGGCCGAGCTGACCCCATGCGTGCAGGCAAGACAGTGATCGCTTTCGCACCCTTTAGATTTTTTTTCTGATAGTTTGAGCTGGGGGGGGGTATGATTTTACATCATGGTCTCGATCGTTTGCCTAACCCCCTCCACGATTTCGCTGCATCTGGGTTCTTCGCTTTCTATATCTACGCAAACGTCGTACGTCCGGACAGTAGGACGCAAGGCACCGCGTGAGCGTAAACTGACGCGATAGGATTGCGTATACGAAACGGTGCGATTGCAAGCTCCAGGTTGGTGAAGGAAGCCGTTTTCGTTCTCCCCTTCCGAGCCCGACCCGATATGATTCCATGCTGCGATGCGGTATACAACAATTCGATGGTACCAGCTTGAAGGAAGCCGTTGTCATGGATTACGGGAGGTCAGTTGATAATTTGCTCGTTTTGTTTGTGCTCGCCGGTTGCACTCTCGGCGATGGTGGTCACCGCGGGATTACATCAGGAACACAGCGTTACATGACTAAGGCCTTTGGGGGAGGATAAAAGGGCCACCGGTTCGCTCTCTAGGAACTCGGCAGACGATCGAGTTACTCCCGGTGGGTTCTGGCGTCCTCTCATACATCATCGTTTCTCCCCCGGTTGTGCTCATGCTTGCTTAGTGCTTGATTGCGTTGATCGTCGTTCCCACCACACTAACCACCGAATATATGTACGTGAGCCAAGTATGCACCGTGCCAGTGCTGTTTTCAAGTATCGCATACTTATGACAGGATCACACAGGCCCACAATGGGTGATATCACTGTCACAAACAAAACAGCCTCCGTCATCTACATTATTACTGAGAGTGGCGAATCCGAGAGCTTTTACACCGTCGACCCAAAAGGTTCGGAGTCGTGAACCATACAAGGTCGGGAAATCGCGTTCATTGACAGGCAAAGAACTTACCGAAACGATCACTGTTCAGCCCGGAAATGCCTATCTTATCAAGGAGTGAGGACACATTCTCGTGCAGGCAATTAGACGAGGTCGTGATTACTGGCGTAGATGTACCGTTTTGTAGTATCTTAGGTTTTCAATGAGAAAAGCATGGACATCTGTGTGGGGAATTGCACTTCTTGCATTGTAGTTTCCAATCCACGTTGACAAAACTGATTGCAATCGATGTTCGGTGCGTTGTCCGCACACTGAACGACGACCAATAATACGATAACAGTACATGACAAACCCAACTTCATCCAGATCGTTACGCGGATTGCGTGAGTTCCGCTCGCCTGCGGGCCTTCCTTCTCTTTCGCTTCTCGCTCCCGTTTCGTCGTCTTCCATAGTACGAATTGAAAATCTCCCGCAACAAGTCTTTCAGCAGTCCCCCCGCATATGCACTTTCTTTTGGGAATATTTTCTTTGTGCAGATGGTATACGCTCTGAGCTCTTCCAGCGTCGCAAACTTTCGCACCGGTTTCCCGGTGCGTGCACATTCGAGGAGGTCAACGAGGTTGACGTGTGCGTCCCACACGCGCTGTTTCAACGAGCCGTCGTACATCAGCCACACCAAGCGTTACACATTCCGATACGACACAAAACGCACGCACGCTCTGACATTCCTGAACGGTGTCGGGGACGGGCGTGATGTCGATAAACACGCATAGCTTCTGCCACGATGCGAGGTCGGCCCCCGTCCCGAACTCGAAGTTGAACTGTTTCACGAGGGCGTCCTCGAACCCCACGCGGGCGTCCGACGACTCGGCCGCGTTTTCCCATCGGGACAGCTTGCGGAGGTGATGGAAGTTGGCGTGCGCGGTCTTGTTCGGACGGTACGCGAAGCCCAGGTCGGCGAATTGGGCAAAGAACTCTTCGAGGGGGGTCGTCATGATCTCCTGTTCCCATGGATCGTCAGTCCTCCGTAGCGATTGATTTTTTTCGAAGAAGCCATACGGAGGTCTGGATGTCTCTGTGTACAGAAGTCGCGCAGCCTGGATGCAAGGTCCTGGACGAGTGGGTCGGAGGAAGACACGTGTTTATGTGGCTTTGTGGCAGACGCCAGTGACTTTCTGTGGGTCTGTGATATTGCCACCAACACACTACATGCGCTCAGCTTGCAGCATCCAGTTCTTCCAAGGTCCGGCACGACATATTTTCTATGATATATTTGGTCCAACATGAGGCAGTCACGTAATGATCCGCTTCGCGAAGATAATAAATTGATTATCCGAGATGGTTCCGCGGTCGGCGCACGGTATACATATGCCACGCTGGCCGTCTTGTCGATGCGACCGCTGGGTAAAATTGTACCCATCGATGCCTCCGATCCAGCCTTTTTGTGGAAGTGGGACTCAGGCATCGCTTGATTGTAATTCTCGAATCTCGATAGAGCTCAAGTGCTCATCTCCGATGATTGATGATCAGTAGAGCTGGTGAGCTAACGTCCACAACCAGCTGGATGTCAGTCGGTGTCACTCTCGATTGAATCAAGGGTGGTTAGACATGTGCAAATGTTGGCAGTTGAAACGTTGGTATGCCCCTAGAATTGGACGTAAGAGCTTACTGAACTTTTGCAGTACTATTCAATGTTTCCGGTTCTATTTCCTGTGACGTCAGCTCATGAACGAGATAACAATCGAAAGTACGACGTCTTGCGTAAAGATCGTACTGTAGAATCGAAAACGAAGTCAAAACCTGACATAGAAGTGGTGGGTTGTCCTACAGGGAATGGCTCGTCAGTTTACAATGAAGAAGGTATTTTTATTATCATCCAAACTCACGGCACAACACATAAACGTGGCCTCGAGCGACACGATTCTGTGTGCAAGCCACAGCCGGAGAATGACGAATATATAGGCAATTATCCACGGCGGCCCAAAGAATGCACCCTGTCATTTTGGCGACGGAGAGACCGACTACTGCAACCTTTCTGCACTCCAATTATCCAATGGAGATAAAGAGTTTGATGTCTTGGCAGCAAACGCCTGAAAAATCAGCGAGCACCGAATGAGGTTCAGAACAACAGGAAATAGCACAGGGCTTCGGGATAAGAAAGGGAAGAATGCGTGATGGCTCACGTACAGAGATGTGACGAAGCATCGCGAAGGTTACAGAAGATAAACCTGCGCCGTGTGTTGGCATAATTTGGCATTGAATGATCGAAAGTTGTGGGCAAAACCCTGAAAATTTCGATCGTGGCACTACTATGGAGTTTATGCTCAGGAATCCTACCATAGGTAAGTTAGAAAGAACGTACCACTAGTACAGGCACAGCGCTCATGATCATGATGGTGAGGGTATCCAGATGAAATTTGGGCTATGTTTGCCTCACCACCAACTGGCTGTAAGCAAACTCGCACAGTGATAACGGCATCCACGTGTTCGATGTGTCGAACTGGTGCGGTTCCACTGCTTGTCCACAGCCTCCTCAAGTTGACCGGTTGTGAAACCGCACCTTCAGTCTATTGTGTTCAATCAACTCGAATGGCGGCAAGCTAATAATATCAGGTTCATACAAAACAATTTATCGCCCAAAATCTAATACATCCTCAGGATAGTAAATTGGAACCCTGTGTACCCAGTCGAAATATCAGTTTCTGCGACAAGACTTCCGTTAAAACCATTGCACGAGCCCTTCAACGTCTCAATGGGATGGACATGTGACACACTTGCTTGCCCTCCCTCTTCAAGGGACTCGGTGTCACCGAGCTCAGGCTCGAGGAAGATCAACAAAAAGACTGGTTTGCAATACTTGGTCCACAGGCTCAGATGCCAGCGAGTGATCTGAATGGGCCAGGCAGAGTCTCATATCACCAGACATGCAATTGCATAGCATTCCTCGGACACACTGACACACCTGACAAAAAGCTCACTATGTTCGTGTTCGTCTTCTAGATTCCGCATCTGTCACCAGACATTGACACCTTTCCGTCCACAGCAACCTCACATTCTCATGATCCGAACTTTTACCCATACTCACTGCGCTTTCATTTTGCTTCGTAAGATTACCTCATTCAGGGTGGAATAGACTGCCCCAGACCTCCAGGCTCCAAGTTCATTCTTGATCAAAATGCCTCTCAGCCCGTGAAAGTTGCTGTGACACCGTGCTGCGCATTATGCGCATTGCGGCCGCATGTCTTTGTTCGCCTTCTCTGTCACAGTGTAGGCTACCTTCCCACAATCACCTCCATTAATCAATTGTTTCTTGATCACATCAGGTCTAGGGATTGCTGGTCCTCGATAGCCGTGCATTTTTCGAGTGACCTCTGCGAGTCTGTAATTGGACCATCCCCGTAAATCTTCAATAAAAACGCAGGATTCAGGAGATGCGTTTTTGATGGGAAT
The DNA here is from genome assembly GCA_038089675.1 of Boletales sp. KT-2023b. Classification (NCBI taxonomy): domain Eukaryota; kingdom Fungi; phylum Basidiomycota; class Agaricomycetes; order Boletales; species Boletales sp. KT-2023b. The sequence goes on from JBBPLE010000231.1 coordinate 42,953, forward strand.
TAGTGGCAGACTTGTGAAATGGTCCAGCATGCGACGGTCCTTACTACCCTGTCTCTTGCGTTTCCAACACATTATGTGTATTGCATACTACGCACTATGTACATGGCTGCAAAACCCGATGAAAACTGAAGGTGACCCGAGTAATTGTCCATATGGAGACACCAGATAGAAACAGAAAATGTTATGGGTGCAGATGATTCGAGTACCATATCCTACACTGTCCGACGACCATACAACACTAACAAGCACGTATGAAGTATGACGGAAGTCCCTTAAATTGTTACGAGGATGGCGCTGCCGCTCCTCCCCTGCGTGCCCTTCTCATTGCCCTTCGCCCAGTTCCCTGGGGATTGCCATTGCCTCCACCAGATGGCTCACCGCCAACGAAAATCTGCCGCAACAGTAGCTTCAGTAATCCTATCGCGCGGGCCTTGGGGAACACTCTTCCGGTCCTCTTGGTATAATTCCTGAGCCCTTGCAGTGTCTCGAATTTTTGCGCCTGCTTTCCGGTGCGCGCACATTCGACGAGGTCAACAATGTTCACGAATACACCCGAAAGAAGCTTTTAAATTTGATCATGTACGCGTCAGCCAATCCAAGCAGGGTTGTCCCAATACACACGAATAGGACGCACGCACCGCTCGACATTCCCTGATGGTGTCTGGAACAGGCAGGTCTTTGATCAGGCCGCATATCCTTTGCCATGCCTCCACATCGTCGCTCATCCCAAACTCAAAGTTGAACTGTTCCCCGAGCGCTACATTGAATCTCGGACGGACGATCCCCAGCTCTGTCGAGTTTTCTTCCCATCCGGCTAATCTGCAGAGGCGGTTGAAGTTGCTGTGCGCGGACTTGCTCGAACGGTAGGAAAAACCTAGGTGGGAGAACTGAGAGAAGAACGCCTGAAGTGGCCCAGGCATCTAGGTTTTGGCTGCACTAGGAGCGTCAGTGTGTTCACGTCACGCTTCATGCCCGAAACGCCTCACATGGATGTCAAATACGTCTCGAGGTTCACTCGACTTGGGGGCGAAGGGCAGGAATCGGATGGGAACCAGACGAGTGGAGGGCGCCTATTTATGCGGATGGATGGTCGCCAGCAGCCTGTAGGCTCCTCATTCCTGTGCGACTACGCCTGAGAAGTGAGAACCTTATTCAGTGCATAATACCGCTTATCGGACACTGCCTGGGGGATGAGCCCTGTTTGATTCAGTGTGTCCATATTGATACTCCATGAGGCGAACTCGAGGCGAACACGTGCGATTTGCGAAGAATTGTGATCCCCAGATCTGGATGAATGTTTGCGCCGCGCGCGTGGCGCCCAGCCCGGATCTGAGAGGACGCTGGGTAACAATTGTGCTCAACGGCTCTTCCGAGAATGCCGCCTGTGCATGTCGTCCAAGCGTTTTCAACCCCGCATCTTGATGCCACTGGCAGATGACAACAATAGCTGAAGCTAGTACAGAAGTCTACACAGGAAACGTCGTTCCACATGCTGATTTTTCCGCTGTTCCAGACTTGTTTCTAGGCAACCCATAAGGCGTCGGTGCCAGTACCTGCATACTTCATTGAATACAATATTTTGTTCACAGAGGATGCGATATCTGTATTCAATTCCTCGAGAACTCACGGGTGGAGACGGTATCGTAACAACCGCGGATGTTTGCGTCACCCTCTCCACAATTTCGATCGGGTATCAACCTAGGGAAAGGGATGAAACAAGGCGGAGGACAAGCAAACGCAGTGGCGTTTCCCACAAGGGGCTAGAATCTTTGATCGTGGGAGTAAGCCATAAGAAAATCGTATCATCTTGTGACCCCACATCCATACCTTGACCTGCTCTGTAGCTCTGTAGTGACGGGCATTATTACCGGCTCGAAGTGGCAAGCCAAAAATTCGCGATCGGGCTTCAGACCGGATTCATTACAATCGGGGAACGTTGACGCAGAAGCTAGCCTTGGCCCAGGCCCTCTTTTAATCAGAAGCACTGTGGGAATGAAATTTTGTTGAACGGAAAAAAATGCCCACTGGCTGGATTGAACAACCGACCTCACCATTACGAGTGGCGCGCTCTACCACTGAGCTAAACGGGCTTGGCGTTTGACACACACAAGCAACCCATCAGTAAGTTGGAAAAAAGGCCACTCATAGTTTCGCAGGCTCTATCGATGTGACTGGTCAGCGGGGGGAAATAGACCAGTGACCGGTGACCACTCTAGAGGGATTTCAAGGAGCAGGATCCCTGCAGACGTCCGACTATATTCTCATCGCCGGTGACTGAGCTTCAACTGTTCCTATCTGGGTGTATTGAAGATAGCAACTTGTCCGACATACGCCAGATGCTATACAGGACATTCACTCTCTCGCTCTGCTTGTCCTGGACAGGATCGTCGCGGCTACGAGCGCCGTGCTGGCGCTGCTGCCGACGCCACTACCAGCTCAGTAGATTATGGATCAACTCCTCATCATACCTGTGATCCATCGAGCCGGTCGCACGAAAGCACTGGGATGATGACACAGGCATGTTCCTCCGAGTCGACTTCTAACGGTACCATCTCATTGTCATCTATGTGCGGACACAGATAGCTGTCACGGCATTGTGCATAGAGAACGACGCACAGGCATAGCATTTGTGTCTGTATTGGAAAAGTGATATGTAGATGCATTTCTGCTGCCTGCTGTACTGACGACTCGTGGACGCGCGATAGGCACTATGCACTCCTTTCCATTTGCATGCTAAAACACGCTGAACATTTGGGTTTCAGCGGGTTTACTGCATATATGCTTCATGGCTTTCGAGGGCATGATGATCGACCCAAAGAATTTGGAGCTTGTAAATTGCATGTTGCACAACACATCATCGCACATGCCGCTCTTCGGACAGGATGCGTTTGTTCTGACGTTCCACTTGGTTAGAACAATCTCAATCACACGAGCACGGTGATGGCGTCACGTGTATTATGCATGACTATCTTGCTTCGATGACGGATGTGTGAACCGCAGTGTTCTTGCCTAGACATTCGGGGTTTCGAAGTTATAAATGCTCATCTTTCCGCTGTAGGTGATGTATCGCTTCTCATGCGCATACTCATTAGGACTACAGGATTCGTACAAAATGAAGCTGGGTGCTCTGAGATACGGAACGCGCTCGGGTTCTGAACAAGCCGGACTTTGACAAGCTCATGTCATTGGTAGGAGGCGCCATCTCTGCGTCCACCAAACCACTTACACCTTTCATTCTCTTCCTTAGTTTGTAATGCCCGAAGCTTGCTCGTCATGTACCACCGAGGTTACCTCTGCTCCGGTCTCCCAAGCGCTCGCTTTTCAGAGCGCTATTCATAGTTTGCTTGTTTGTTTCTTAGAAATGTACTGGCAAACCTGGATCGAGTATCGTGCAATTGATACAAGAGGTAGGCTAGGTTAACGTCAGCCACTTACAAACTCAGTAGTCATATTCTGGGACAATCGTTTCACAGGTCCTCGACTACCACTTGAATGCCGTGATCGGTCTCAACAAGGTTTGAATCTCTTTGCGTGCTGATCTTGTGATGATGCAGGGTTGTCTTGCTGTGGTCAATTCTAAAGTGAGGATTTCTGTCTGGGCTCGGCGACATGGTTACACATTCATTTCAGACTGATCCTAATCGCCTCAGTGATGTCTACCAGCTGAATAATGTATTATCCGAAAAGCACGGATTGCTCGTCGCATTGGTCCACCATGAATGGGCTTCGTCTTTGAACCCAACAAAGGCGATTTGGGGGTGAGTCTTGGCACAACAATGAATGTGGTTGTTTTCGACTATGGAAGTGGTAAGTAGAACTTGACTTAGCTTCAGAGATGGCATACTCACATGATGGATCTTGTTAGAGGGAATGGAAAGCGCGGACGAAGGAGATGCGAGGAGATCCTGATTCTCTGTAAGCAGATATCTGCCTGAATCAACATACGTGCACTAGGAATTTGAGGATCATCAAGAAATCGGTGGCTGAAAAAATTTCACGCTCGGTTGCCTTCAGGCTGTACGCCGCATCCAAGGCAGTGACTTCTTTCTCTCTTGTAGCCGTGACTATTTTTGATTATAACATAACAGGACCTTTGGCTAGCCTTCAGGCTCTGGTCTCTTGCACAGGTCTATATCAGTAAGCATTCTCCCTGGACAGGTCTGGAAATGTCACTCCTCTTTTTAGTGAGAGGTTATGGTGGTTCTGTCTTTGAGGCAAAATTTATGTATTCACTTGTAGTCTACTCAGAGTAAGTTGCAAATTTGCTTGTGGTCAAACCAGGCATTCTTGAACCGTAAATACTGCTGGAACGTTGGCTGCGAACGACATCTGCTGTCATAACATAATGCGTCTTGCTTCCAAATTATTAAGCCCCAGGGTGAGCGAATCTCTTCCTCTGACAGAGGATAGCTCTGTGACGTATTTCCAGTATTTCCACGTACGAGGGAAAAAAGACACTCTGCGACAGGTGGTTTAGGAAAGAACACGTGCATACATCCATCAGATCGGTCTCTTGCTCATCGTGCGTGACCTTCTCGTTCTGGCTGACTCAAGCCTTCATTGAAAGTAAAAGGATGATTCCTCTACCGGCACGCGTAGAAAGCACTCATGAAGCACATTGGATCCGTTTGTCCAATGACGATGACATGGAAAAGAGCCCGAGCAAATTCGCGAACGAGGTGACATGTTCGGCGGTGATATCAGATTTGTCTGAGACGATTTGAGCTCATCCAGGGCCAAGTATGGAATAACGAACAGCCTATGCATGCCCTTAAACCAGTTGTGAGTGACTCGCGGGGGTTATTCGTAGTATGAGCAGCAAGATTTTTCGTGGAAGACTGCAAGTAGAGGGCCGTCGGAGCTCGGGAAAAGCAACAAATTTCTGTGAGTCCCTTTCTCCGAGCGATGGCTTACTGATCATCAGCATGCGTGAACGACACAGCCTGTGATGATGGGAATCGGTAGATCGTCGCGCCCATTCTGATAAACCTTAATCACCGTCTTACTATCGATCGGTGTCTCGTTACAAAGCCGGAATGCATGTAGTAAGTTGTTCGACATCCGAACACAGACACGGGGGGAATGGTGTGGATTCGCACAAAGTCCCATGGCCTGGCCTGACTCGAAAGAGAGCAACCCGCTGGTGATGAGAGTTCATAAAAACTGCGATTCCAGCTTCGAGCGGGCCGAAACCTGTACCGTGCCGATAGTCCGTCGTTTGCCAAGGCCAGACTTATAAGTAGATATTAAGTTTACGAAGCCGACGGTCAGACGTACCTATGATCCGGAGTTTATGCAAGATAAACGACGAGTGATTCGAATGGAGACTGGCCGTGCAAAGTTATGCCCTAGGGAGTAAGCGAGACTTAGTAGTTGCCAAGTGCATAGGAGAAACATGTGTCACGGTGCAAAGGGCGTTTGGACGGATTACACTGTGGCAGTGACCGGACTTGACGGAGAATGGAGACCATAGCTGCCAGCTGCTAGCAAAGACATTTTCAGATCCCACCGTTTCCTCTTCAAATCTCGCGGATAACTACAGCTGCAAGACAAGTTAATTGAACGGTCCAAAACTTGCCCAAAGAACCAGTCTTGGTGCGCCTTGATGATCTTAATAACCTAGAAAGGAAATTCGCGGAAGATTTTAGCTGGCGACTTTATGTAATCACTGCCGTGACACAGCGTCGGCTTTGCAACTTGGCTGGAAACGCTTAGCACGCCTATCTTCCTATCAACCGCATTAATTACTGTAGGAGCAGTGCCAGTACTGCTGTGTCGCAATTTGCGACTGGGGCGGAACAAGCTGACCGCATTCAAGTTTTTCCTATGTTGCCGTGCATATAGCAAATTCATCCTCACTCAGCCAAACACGATTCCGGGTGGTATAAAGGATGGACTCTTCCACAGTTGCTTGTCACAACAACTCGCATTTCAATCCTCTTATTTCTTAGATCTAAAGTCTCATCCACTTCTATTATTATTATCCATGGCTTCTAGCAATATTGTCGCTTCTGCTCCCCTTAATGCCGTTCATGATGTTGACACTTCTCTCTCGACCTCATCCATCCAAGAGACTCTCCTTGACGTCTTCACTCGAGCCGTTGGCCAATATCCTAACCACAAATTTAGTTTCATCACCTCCTCCGCCCACGACGACTCTATCCGATCAAAATCATTCTACGACTTCTATCAGTATGCTCTCTCCCTTGCTAGGGCCATCCGTGCATGGGGAAAGCCTGCTGGCTCGGTCATCGTCGTATACCTCACCGAGCACGAGGACAATATGGCCGCTATTTGGGCTTGTCTATTTGCCGGATACGTTCCTTGCCTGCAGCCCGCGCTGAGCGCCCAGCAGGCCCACAAGGAGGGTCACGTGGCCCATATCAACAATCTCTTCTCCTGTCCAACGTGGTTGACGAACGAGAGCGGCGCTGACCAAGTGCAGTCCATCTCGGGTCTCGACATCCGCCTGCTTTCGGAACTCAAGGCTTCGTCGGAAGTCCTGACTACGGATTTCGTTGCCCACCAACCCAAGCCCGACGACGAAGCGGTTCTTTTCTTGACCTCTGGGTCGACCGGATTTTCCAAAGCAGTCGTACATACCCACCGAACGATCCTCGCTGCATGCCGTGCCAAGGGTGAAAGCTATGGTCTCACTCCCGAATCCAAGGTCCTGAACTGTGAGTGATATGATCGTTCGCGCAGTACTGGGCTAACTCGGAAATCAGGGGTCGGATTCGACCACGTCGCTGGATCGCTCGAAATGCACATTACGCCACTCATCTGCGGTGCCTCGCAGTTGCACGTCCATGCGTCCGCGATTCTCTCGGATCCTTTGCGGTACCTCCGTTTGATCGAGGAAAAGG
>JBBPLE010000232.1:0-31442 GCA_038089675.1 Boletales sp. KT-2023b
GATAGAACCTTCCACAGGAAATAGAAGTGTAGATAACAAGAATAGAAGACGGAGATGAAAGGTGTGCGACGAACACGTTGCATGTTCTAGAGCACTCTAAAGAAGGTAAAAGATACCGGGTTGGGCCAGTCTGTTGTAAAGAAAGAGAATCAAGGAAAAAGAAGTGAATCGTAACAGACTTCACATGGATGGAGACTGGTTATCCATCCTGGGTACATCATGCCACTGCACCATGACTGCTGCAGATTTGGGACCCACATACAAGCTGACTGTGGGGTGAAGATTTGGGGTGTAATATGCCCTTGACACAATGCTTGCCCAACTACTTTGAGCAAGGTACAAAAAGTGATGATGGAAGCATTGGAACTAACCCAGAAGGGCTTGTTCACCCATGCAGACATAGCTACTGTATGTCTTGAAGCTGGAGATGTCATGTAAGTGTTCCATTATTATTTATTTTATATTATATATGCTCATAAAAGTACCAAATCCCACTTATGAAGGTTTCAGCCACCTGGAGTGCTCCACATGGTTTACATGCCAGTCCCATCCATATTCTCTAGGGCTTACTTTTTTTCTTACAATACTATGCACCTAACTTAAGCAATACTATGTATGGCAAACTTAAACCAAAAGATGATGCTCACCAACAATCACCAGATTGGGGTGCTTCACACATTGTGTCAGATGGTGATCACTTTGCACTACCAATTGGAACTGAGTAAGTCTGGTATGATATGAGAAAGATTTGCTGACTATTTCATTCATTAGAGAGGATTGGGAAAAAGAGTCTGCTTAATCTCCTTCTGGTAGTGTTGAGTATGAAAAATCCCAAGAAAACATCATCTTGAATGAAAAACCAACTAGCAGACAAGGAATGAGGAGAACTGGAATTCACTGCTGAATGCTCAAGATCTCTGCTTTATTGGATTGGGATGACCATGGAAGAAGCACAAAAATTTCTGAACAAACAATAAAAGTACTACAAAGCCAGTGAAGAGACAATAGAAATCCCAGAGTTGGAAGACAGAGCTGAAGACACCATCTTTTCACCCATGAATGATATATTTTAGGGATTTTATATTTATATATTTCACAGACAGTAATTGGTTACTCAGAATACCAGGAAAATGTAGTGCTAATGAATGTATTACTATACAGTTCTGTCTGGAATGCATCACATCTTAAAGTTCTGACTGGAACATGTATTGCATATTGCACAGTTTCAGTTAGATTCCGATTACCATGAAAGTCTAGAAAAAAGCATACAAGCATAAGAAAAAGTGTGAATTGCAGGTGCATTACACAGTTCCAGTCAGAACATGATCCATGTCTCACAGATGGTATCAATATCTGTTATATTGAAATGGTAAATCAATTAAAAAGTTCTATATGTATACTTCTTATAAGATATATTATAAAAGTTGTATTTGAACACACATGTATTATTATGGCCTTCCAATTGGAAGACTGTCCAATACATAGTTTTGGTCAGGAGGATAATCATTTCTTGGAAGGCATTCATATTTCTTCCAAGGATATTTTGCTTATTGGATTTCTTACTTCAAAATTCTGATTATCAGTGGAAGGATTGATTTATAGGTAATATACAGTCAACATAGATTGATATCAGAAAGGAAGAAATAAATAATATCTTCTACTTGTTCAGCTCTCCTCTCTCCAAATAACATTGTGTGGATCCTGAGGAAGGGGATAATCTAACAAGTAGAAATTACTCAACCAATTTGCTCCCAGATCATGGATACAAGCCAGCTTTTTGGAATATCCTTCACTTGCCATTCTGCACATGGACTTCCAAGACACCTTGATTCTCTTTTATATCTTGGCTTGTACATTGATATTTGTGTTACACTTTGGGCAAGCTGGTTTTGGGAGTTTCCATGGGTTTTGGCTTAAAGGACTATATAGCATCCTCACAGTAGAGATACACTCTAATAAATACCAAGTTAGAAACCAGTTCTATCTTATATTAGTACATGCTCATCTGTGTCAAAGGATCACATTGCATGAGAACTACAGGATATGTCTTGAGGAAATGGTGCTTTCCCCTGAATACTTCCACCAATGCTTCCTTGACAAACATACCATTGCAATACACAGATACACAAAAGCTGTTGAGGGTATCAGCAACTATTGGTGGATTGACTGAACTTCCTGAGAATTTGAGAATAAAAGTTAATCCCCAGCTATGGAATATGTTATAAAGATATCCACAGCTGCACAGTAAATAAAAACTTACTTTTTCATAAGTGACTTCAAATCCCTCCTGCTTGTTTCAATCTCAAATGTTGGCCCACAGGATAATCCTGTTAAGCCCTTGATAGGACTTTTGATACACATATATAGCTATGTAAGTCCTCCAGAGGGTATTCTTCAAGAATCTTGTAAAGATTATAAGTATTAGTGGAGATAATCCTGAGTATGTCTGCACCTTGAATATCATTTTGCTTCTGGTTCTGCATGTCACTTCTTCTATCTTGATCACACTATGAGTTTCAATGATCATCAGGACCAGAAAGTTCTTCTCTTCCAAAAATGATTTGAACTTCTTAGTGTGTAGTTCTCTCCCAAGCTTCACATCATGAGAAATAACCTGTAAAAACATTAATTTCTAATCCAACAAAAAAAATAAGTAGTTCTTACCACATGCTCCCATATGCTTTTTCAATATAAGCTTCAAAGTGATATATGGAGTTGATCTCACAAAGGGTTTTCACCATGTGCTAAAGAAATCAACAATAAAGGTCATGTAACTTCTGAGTGCAGAAGAGCCATATTCTGTGATATGTCAATTGAAATATGTAAGGTCCCTCATGGTATTGAACCTGATCAAGTAAACTATGCTTAGCATAAATGGAACCCTCCTCTGGATGCAGCATTTGGGGCAAATAGAGTTGTTGGTTGCACCCATCACCTCCTCCAGTGATATGCAGCCCTTCTGGAGATCTCTGTTTAACCCTCTATCCATGCAAAAAGCCAACTTGCATTCTGCTTCTTGACAGAATATCAAGTCTCCATAATCCTAGCAGCTGCTACATCTCTTTAGAGCCAGGTGCCAATATATCAATAACCATCAAAATGATAAGTTTAAAAATATCACTCACCATAATACCAAGCTCTTTCTCTGTGATGCATTCCATGGACTGGATTTCAGAAATCAAGGTTGAGCCAGAAGTATTTCCACCAGACATGGAACTAGTTCTGGCTTTCAAAGAGTCTATTGGTTGATGCCAATGGGGATTGGCTTTTTTTTATTGTGCTTTGAAAATTGCTAGCATTTGCATAGCAGATGATAGTACTTTGGGTGACATGGTAAATTTGAGAGTGAGGAGGGGAAGTTCCAGAACTAAGGGACCTATTTCAAGCAAACTTTATATGGTATCTTGGTAACAACCAAGTGTGCATGAATTTCCAAACATTTGACACTTGAGCAGAGCAAACAAGCAAACAAAATACAGTTCCCAGTGTTGAGGCACAATCTTACAAGAAAGCATATTTTTTCCATGCTCAATTTATCACTTCAAGGTGGAAACCATGATCCATACAACATCTTCTGAACACAAGATGTCTCAAAACTTACAGTGAAGCTTGAACTATGCTTGAAAGTGATAATGTTGTGGTGCTACCTAGATGAAGTGTTATGTATCTGTTTTGTGAGAATTTAAATAGTTGATTGAAACAAATAAAACATAGTTTAAAATGAGGCCCTATCTCAGAATCTTGAGCACTGCATTCAATATCAGGGATAGCAAACACCCTTTTTAAATGCTTTCTGATTTGTCATGGTATTTTTCAGCCTTCTATTTTTAATTGTTGCTAAGGTTAAAACATGGCTATATATGAAAAAGCAGTAACCACATATGGCTATGACTTCAACTATGGTTTTCAGAGTATTCTGGGGTGATGTAACACTGACTTGACCTTAGCCCTCATATTAATGTCATACATCACATCTGTAAATATGGACATGAAAAATGCTCTAAAAATAATGCCCATGAGACAAGGAAGAGGCTTACACAATGTGTTCTCTGTGAAGGCCTCTAAAGTATCTACAAAAAAAATTCAAACTTAAACTTTCAAATTTGTGCAATATTTTCACCTTATAGCTTCAAGTCAAGTATATATCTGAACTGAGCACCTTTAATCTGTTTTCTTCCAATGGTTCTGATTCTGAATATCTCTACTTCCAAAGTTCTGATAGTTCCGATGGCTTCCAGCAATTTCAAGCAGCATGCTTTTGTGATGATCTTTGCAAGTACCAGATATTTTTACACTTTTCCCCCCAATAAAACATAATATCTGAAGGCATATGAGAACACATTCATTTATAGGGTCATCTGGGAATTAAGATTCAAAATGAAAATATTAGAATGCTTAGAAAAGTATACCATCAATAAGAGCCCATTTATGTGATCACAATGACCTCCTGATTAATGAAAACGGTGGTCAGGTTGTGGAGATAAAAATCAAACAAGGATGTTTGAGGCATGGATGCAAAATCAACATGAAGGCTATTTTCTGGGACTTGTGGAGGTTTCAGATGGATTCAGAGGGTCTGAAAACCCCTTGGAAAAATACCAGCATGGTTGTAGGACTGTTTGTTGGTGTGGCATACAATAATTATTGACAGAGAAAGGAGGAGACAGTGATGTCATTTGCTCCACTGATTTTATTGGACTTGGAAAACATTACCACCATGTTCAGAGGGTTGCACATGGGTAGGAACAAGTGCATCCTTATTTTTAGCTAGCATTCTGGAAGCTACAAAAATCAATCTTTGTTGAAGGGGTAGGAGGCAAGGTAGTCACGTGGTGTGAAATAAAATCCCAGAGACCTCAGGAGTCTTTCTGAGCAACTTCCAGAGATGAAATCATCCTGGGAAAGATTCCAAACATACTTTAAAACAATATATGTGACATTGGAGAGATAAGGAGGAGAACATTATGTGATTGCATCAGTTTATTTTATTGGGCTTGGAAGGTGTTACCATCATGTTTGGAGTATTGAATATATGCAGGGACAGGTACATCTTTATTTTTTGCTAGCATTCCTAAGGCTACAAAAATTAATCTTTGCTGAGGGGGTAGGAAACAAGGGAGTCTCATGGTGGGTAAATATATCCCAGAGCTTTCAAGAGTCATTCTGAGCCACCTTCAGATGGAATAAAACCTGGGAAAGATGTCAAACCTATTTAGGAATGTAGTGTCCTTGATGCTATAAAAACCAATCTTTGTTCAAGGAATATAGTTATAAGCAACTGAGATGATTGCTTGTTGACTGATCTTCATTCCTGTATGTATTCACCCCCTTGACCATCATTTGTCAACAACTTGATTCCCTTGCCCTCCACCACAAAGAAAAATAAGCCATACATAGAATGATCATCTTGCTCTGCAATGAGTTACATCATGATGTCCTGGATGTCTAGAAATGCCTGGCTGGAGAGCAGATATGTTCTCTGACTGCCTGAAAACCTCTCTGCTTATATCTTCCTTCCTCCAATGTCTGTGACACATAAGGTGTCCAGCCTTTACCACCCTGTTCACCAATGGCAGGAAGAAAGATCCCCTCCCAAAAGAGATCCAATGCTCCTTGTGGCATCATATTCATACATCATCCTGTAATGGGACTGCAATGAATCATCCAAGAAAGAAGATGTACACATTCAAGCCACGACCAGTGGAGGAGGAGAGCTTTTCAGTGATAGCATGAAGTATGGCATTGAGCAGAAATCTCTTGGATATCCATTCAGTACAATATCTGGAAGCACATTGATCTTCATCTGACTGAGGAATGAGGATGTTGACATAGACATGGTTGTGTTTGGGAATTCCAGGCTTTCCATTATAGATGGGCATTAGATATACTCTGATGCTATTCTTGCATACAAGCTTTCTGGTAATCCAGATGATGCTGTCTATGTTGATTGAGATCTCAATGTCATGCACAGAAATGTCAACCTTGTCTTACTCTAGATCTACTCAAATTGGTTTGCTTCTACAGCAAACATGACATGACATCCATGCACAAACATGTTATGACCATGAATGCATGCTTGACAAATGTGTGGTGGATCCCTTGCATAGTACAACATCTCTGTAGCACTCATGGCCATCATCTGCAAGGTGATGCTACATGTGAACCCAATTCTGACATGACATAACAGAGGAATACCTGGTCATTCATCAATTGATCTTTATCCTGATCCGATTTTCCTACCATCTTGATATGTTCTATGATGGACATTGGTGGAGCCAGATATAACATTTGAAAGCAATCAGTAAGGACATGATAGCCATGGTCTTGCCACATGATCCAGGCAGGGGCTTGAATCATGTGATCAAAGGGATGTGTTAGGATGAGGTAGATGTCTGGTTGCTGAAGCATCTCTAAAGTGGGGCTGTCATCATAGTCATCATTGTTGTAATCATGAGGAATGAATCTTTGCTGATCATAGATTGCTAGGAAGACTGGTTTTGAAGTCCTTGAGAAATATCCCAGTGTATCCAATCTCCAATCTTTGACATGCTTGGATGAAGGCCCTGACTTCATTGGACAACTCATCTTGATCTGGAGGTTGCTGGTTCCTGTGGATTCCAGTTCTCAAAGGCTGGCCTACAGCACAGGCAGGGAGATGGGCCCAACACAGGCCTGCACCCTGAAGTATCTATGACCTTTGATTAGAGCAAACAAGGCATTGGCCTTGTCCAGCCTATCTGGCTGGAGCTGATCCTGGTCTTCCTCCTACTCCTGCTCCTGTTTCTGTTCTTGCTCTTCTTGCTCCCCCTGCTCCTCTGGTGCTACCAGGCATGTGTCAGCTCTTTGATAGCCACTTGTGCAATAAATAACCAATATTCCTGACAGGAGTTGCTCTCCACTGTCAGGGAGTGTAGCAGATGAGTGTCCCACTCCATGTATCCACCAGACTGCATCTGGTGGATTGTCTGATCATCCAGTTCCACATGGTCCCATAGATAGGGTGGTTGCACTATAAAGTGCATGTAATCCTGAAATCCAATCATACATTGCTGCTGAATGGCCCCAAGCATATTCAGGCAAAGGATGTGACCACATGGGATGGGGGGAGGCACTGTGAGTGATTCTGAAAATGGTTTCCATGTCTCCTAAAGGTTTTCCTCAATACACATTTTGATTGTTACGCTTGGTCTGGGTAGGAACGAGCGTAGGCTCAAAGAACTAACTGTGGGTCAAGAGATTCAAGGTATTCAGACAAGAGGGCTTGCTGGAAAGTCAAAGGGGTCATCTGACAATGAAGTCGACAAAGGGAGTCAAGAAGTTCATCTGACAATGAAGTCAACAAAGAGAGTCAAGGGGGTCATCTGATGATGAAGTCGATGAAGGATGTCAAGAAGGTCATCTGACAATGAGGTCGATGAAGGAGGTCAAGGTTTTGAGGAGGTCAAGGTATGATTGAGCAGGACTAAGCTAAGGATACATTGAGTAGAATGATGGCTTAAGTACTGCAAAGAATGGAAACTAATAGAAGGTCATGGAAGGTTTGTTACTAAGCGAATGAAGATAGAACCTTCCATGAGAAACAGAAGTATAGATAACAAGAATAGAAAGTGGAAATGAAAGGTGTGCAATGAACACATTGCATGTTCTAGAGCACTCTAAAGAAAGTAAAAGGTACCAGGTTGGGCTGGTCTATCATATCAATGAAGAAGAAGTGAAAAGAAGTGAATTGTAACATAGATGAGTGCACATGTGATGGGCCCACAGTCATAGCCATTTTGCATCCAGTCTCTGTTGACAAGAAGGACAATCTCTGGATCTTCTATCTCCCAATGATGAAGATCAGCCATAATTTTCCAGTACTCTGGTCCTTGCCAAGCACTCCAGATTGTATAGAGGATTGTTGTTGCTGATTTTTCTTCCCAAGACATAGGTAGTGCTGGAACTATAATCAAACACCATAGTGAAATAATGAGCAGATTCAGGATCATGAACAAGAAAGGCAACTGGAACCATTGGACAAGGGTCATTCATCAGCACATGACAAGTGTGCCTATAAGTCTCAACCTTCACAGGAGTGAGGTGTAGGTCAGATCTCAGTCATTCAATGGTATACAGTGACCTCAAAAACCCATTTCATATTAACTCCAAGTGTAGTGTGTGAAGCACACTACCCAACACTGTGGGAATTTCACTTAGCTTTGGTGGAGTTATAAATAGTACATACTCTCAGCTATAATATTGCCCCCTGGGTCATGTGTAGGACAAATCATAGTCCTAAATTCCTGCTCCTCTAGCTGCTCCTTGATCTTTTGCAGGTGTACTTGAGATTATTGTCTTTTTGAAAAATGGTGTTAGGAGGATGGAGCTCATAATGCTTCAGGGTTTGCTAAGTTTATCCTTCAAAATGTGAAGGTGGAGGTCACCACCCATACTACCATCAATCTTGATAGCAAATCCAACACCTTCTCAAGTCATACAGCCCCACATCATCAAAAAACCTCCCACAACCATACAAGTGCTTTGTACCAGGTGATCACTACACCCCTCAATTGTGTCCATTTACAGCCATTTGACCCTAGGCAATTGATTTTGGTCCCATAGGACCATATTACATCATTTTAAACCTTTATATTCCAGTCTTTATGGACAAAAGCATAATTCACACAAATCTTGTAATATCTGGCTAAGAGAATGACTTGACCAGAACCTTCATACCAGGTCTCTTCAAACAAAGACAAACAATACTAGCAAAGAGGGGTTGGTTGATGACATTGGTGGGATCTTTGCTCATTTGAATAGCATTTTCAGCCTTACCAGAGGGAATGAGGTGTTGAGCATGTCAAATGTTGGTAGGAGCAAGCATGACAGTGTGACCCCTAACATCTTTGAAAAAAGTAGAACACATCTTAGATCAATATTTGAATGTAGCAGAAGGGCTCACACCAGTTTGCTTGGCAGTACCTTCACCAGAATGGTCAAAATCAAGTAAAAAAACAATAATATTTTGTTGGGTAAGAGAGAGGGGTTTGACCATGATGTGGATGGTAATCAAATAGCACATTAGCTAATTTAAACTCAGATATACCATTTATATGTATATCTTCATTTGTACTAACAAAGAAGAGCAGTTTCTCTATGATTTCAATATGATCCTGGTTTTCAATTCAAAAGCTCAAAAACCCCTTCCATGGTGTTGCTGTTTTAGAATATTCATATCTCCATGGTATGTGAACTAAATCACATGGACCAGGGGGCAATATTATAGCTGAGAGTATGTACTATTTATACCTCCACCAACGCTAAGCGAAATTCCCACAGTGTTGGGCAGTGTGCTTCATGCACTACACTTGGAGTTAGTATGGAAAGGGTTTTTGAGGTCACTGTAGTCAACAATAGGCAGTTGATCTGGAGAGCATGGGGGGTCCATCATAATATACAGTGAACCAACTGAGGTCCCACCCAGCAGGAGTTGGAGTATGTGATTGCAAACAAGATGCAGTTGCAGGGTGATGCTTCTCAGAAGAAATGGCAACAAAATATTACAAATATTACAAATGTCCAACCTGCACCTCTAAATCTGACCATGGCATTTTGTAAGTAATGTCTTGTAGACATTGTTAACTGCTAAAACCTGCCTGTGCTGCCACTTCCATGTATATGCTGATTGTCATAGTCCATGGTTCCACAAGTCTTACACCTTGTCATGTCCCATACCATTCACCAATCCAACCCTCACTCCTCTGCACCCTCCAGTATCTGTCCACCTCTTGGGCATCCCATTCCACTCACCTCCACTCACCTCCACCCCTACTTCCACATCCCCATCTCCAATCAACTGCCTAGCAGTCCCACCCTGACCAATTATACCTCAGTATCATTTGCTGTCAACAACCCTCAAGGAGAACCATCTCCATTCCACCATCAACCCTGGTTGCCATCATGGAGTACACCACCAGAATGTAGCACCATGCAGGACTGTGCACTTCCATCACCTCTCTGTCTCTGCATCCCTGTAGTATAGCAGGACCCCATGTATTTAAAGTCTTAATTGCTAAGGACTACTTCCTCAGTTTGAGTATCAGATTCATCTGCCCCTTCACTTGTCTCCTCTCACTTGTGTCCTTCTCCCTTCCTCCCCTATGTCTGACTTTGGTCACCTCCACCACAGTAGTCCTCCAACTACCATAGCTATTGTCCTTGTCCAGTCTCCAAAATATGAGAGCCAGGATCACACAAGGATGCAGGCATTACCTGAGGCCAACACTCTCACCCCTCTGACCTGGTCTTGCCCAGGACTCTGTACCTCCACCTCTCTGATCTATGTCCAACCTCTGCAGACAAGCAGAGGAAGTGGACTTGATACACCTATCTACTACTTTCATACAGCTTTGTCATCAACAGAATGAATCTGTCCTGTGTTCCATCATCAACTGTAAGATAGCTCTTGTGGAGACTGGCAAAATAACAGCCTATCCTTTCCATTGTGTTGTTGGATATGGTCTATAATAAATAAATCAATGAGACAAGGATGTGGCATTGTTGAAGATGTGGGGTGTATTTGTACTTACATTTCATAGATGTGATTTGATATGTATAAGGCCCTCCATGTTGAGTGAAAGTTGTTATATGGTCTTCATCCCATCAGCCACCTACATCAGCATGACCTAGTCCCCACATATAGATCATATCTGAAATAGAGCATACCTTTGTGTGCAGTATTGTGTTATCTGTTTCACACATAGCAGTGGTTTCATTGCCTGCACCTGTACATCATTTGCTGTCCTTGGCCTTGCAATGGCATCTAAGAAAAAAGGGAGAATAGTTGAGTTTGAAAAAAAAGCTGATGCTTTGCTTGCCTCACTCACTTGAATCACATATTCTCCTTGCATTGCCAAATGCACATGGGGTTTCTTTTTTGGGTATGACTCAAGCATAGCCACCACTTGACAACTGTTCTCACTTAATCCTCTGTACCAACCTTTCCACAAATCCAAAAATCACAAAATAAATCGCAAAAAAATCACAAAAAATACCTACACCTCTCACTATTAGTATAGTGTAAAATAGACCTTATCTTTGTATGAAATAAGATAGAATTTGACATGAATGATATTGATCTGATAAGAAATCTACTGATCTGATGATAAGAACTGCTCTTTCACTCATTTCCATCTCTCTTTCTTACCATCACCACTCCCCTTTCCTCCCTCTCTTTCCATCACCACCACATCACTCTCCTCTTTACTCACCTTGTATCCAATCCACAGGGTTAAGTGGGCCCACAGGAGCTTTCCTACACCTTCATCTTTGCAGTCCCTTAATGCCTTTAGAGGAGCCCCTAGGAAGGGCAGATTAAAGCCTTCTCTTTTTATACTATAGCTTTCTCAGTCCTTCTCCTTGGAGGTTGATTAGTCCATGCTAGGGTCATGCCTGGTTTGCAAAGGGCAATGTCTTGGGTGACTCCTTGACAGCTGAGTGTTACACTTGGCCTGGGTAGGGACAAGAGTAGACCTATCAATAATTGCCTAGGTCAAGGACAGGGGTCAAAGGTTATGTACTGATGTAAGTCAGGGACTCTGGAAATGAAAACTAAGGGGTTCCAGTGGATGAAGGTTTGGGATTACGTCAGATGATGTCAAGAGACTCCTAGAAGGATTGCAGAGGTTCTAGGTGGTAGATACTAAGGACAATGATGAAGAGGCACTAAGGCCAAGCTTAGGGTTGATCTTAGAGGGGATTAGAGTGGTGAAGGCGAAAACCTAAGGTAGGAATTGCTTGGGTTCTACTGTACATGAGCAGCCAGTATATATACTAAGAGGTGCCAGTCATACTGAGTCACCTGGAGTTGTCAGATAGCCTTAAGGCTGCATAGACTAAGTATAGTCCTGTGCAAGACTGTGCTAAGGTGCTGCAATCAGAGGCTATGAGTGATGATGGGAAAAATGAAGAGAATAAATAGTGTGGGCTGCACGAGTGGGAATGCATAGGAATAGGATCAGAGATCTCTATGTAAAAATAGATAGTAAGCATAAATAGATACAGTAAAGTCTAGAATGTGAAGGGAGATCAATGTTACCATGTCACATAGTGATAGAATCAAAAGAAGACTGAGAGAGATTGTGATGTAAAGAGGAAAGAAAAGATAAGGGGGAATCATGAATTGTAACACTGAGCCTACTACAATTGTATTTGGGGGAACACCTCAAGGCAGACCATGTACTACCATACATAACTCAGATACATACATAGAGTACTTCTGGAATTCCCTTCAAGATTCAAAGGTATATACCATATCAAAATGTAAGCAAATTAAAAGTTTGCTATTAAATATTATGCTTAATCCATCACACCAGGGCAACTCCTCCAACTCCTCCTCAGCATGCATGGTCTGCCAGCTGTCAGGCTGATCATGACCAGCATCAAATTGGTTCTCCTCCCTTCCACCATTATCCTCATCCTGCTGTTGCAGTATCAAATATGTCAAATGCTCTCATGGTAAGTATTTATGGCATATTCAGTATCAATGTAATATTTATTTATTTCAGAATCATTCTCCTGTGCCAGTTGATCAGTATCCTGGATTATCATGCCATCAAATTGAGCATATTCATACTCAACACATGTATTGTTTACATTCACCACCACCACCACCACCTTTCCCCCTTCCACAACCACAAGCATCTATCTCAAACAATCCAAGAATAGATTATACTGCAAGATTGATGCAAAACTTTCAATTAGATCATCAGCATAGACATTAATCTTGAAGATCTAATCATTCTTCCACTTCCACCTCTAACTCTACCCATCCTCAAGCTGGTCCTATCATCCCCCCTCAATATCAGCATGTCATCAATTTTACACAAGAGGCAGATCAGCACTCCTAGGTTGAAGAACAACAAAGGCAACTATTGGAGCAGCAGGAACAGGAGCAGCAGGCTTTACTTCAACAGAGATTGGCATATCAAATGTATTTAGTACAACAACAACAAGCCCAAATTCAAAGAGAGTTGGATGCTCATACACAGTTGGAGCAACAGCAAGCTCAGATTCAGAGAGAGTTGGCACTTCAAGCACAGATGGAGCAGCAATATCAGATGGAGCTTCAACAAGAATTAGAATATCAATGGCAATTGGAGCATCAGAGGCATTTACAACAGCAGCAACAACAATTGGAGCAGCAACAAATTCAGGGACATAATGCAGTTAGACAAATTCAACAATTGTCTCATGCCTTACTCTCCCAAGCTCTTAGTGAACATAGTAGCCATTCAGCAGAACAATATGAGCAAGACCAACAGAGACAGCAAGATTTGGAAACTCCTCCTGTTTCACCACTTCTATCTCCTTTAACATCATTACCACCATCTGCTTCCAATCCTGCTTCATCACCACCATCTTCTTTGACACCACTACCACCATCTGTCCCAAATCCTGAGCCTGATTCCTTTGATTCAGATGATAATGATTCACCTTCACCTCCTGCTTCACCCCCACCTCCCCCCCCCCCCCCACCACCATCACCATCACCACCTCCTGCTCCTCAGATTCCACCTGGTAGACAGCCATATACAGAACCAGTTCAAATTCATTTCCTTGGCCCCATGAACATTCAATGTCCTGATTGCCATGCTTTACACTTTATGTCAGAAAAACTCTCCAATTCAAGCATTTGTAATCCTTGCTTTGGCATCTGCTGTTTAAAATGTCAAGTAAAGCTTCCTATTATTGAGAAATGGCCTGTTGTTCTTCAAAACCTGTTTGATGATCCTCAAGATCAAAATGAGTTTAAAAAGAAAATCCACCAATACAACAATACTCTTGCTTTTACTTCTGTGGGTGTCAATTTGGAGAATGATGCTATCCAAGGAGCTGGCCTTGCTTCTTTTCATATTTATGGAGCTCTCCACCATCTCATGGGTGCCTTGGTTCCATCAGAAGGCATATAACCTTCTTTTGTCCAACTTTATATCTATGATCCAGAGGAGGCAATGTTACACTTGGTCCAGGTAGGAACAAGTATAGACCTAATGATAATCACCTAGGTCAAGGATAGGGGGCTGAGGTTACATACTGACATATGTAAGTCAGGGACTCTGGAAATGAAGACACAGGTTCTGGTGGATGAAGGTTTAATGGTTACATCAGGTGATGTCAGAGGTTCTCCCAGAAGGATCGCAGAGGTTCTGGATGGTGGATACTAAGGACGATGAGGAGGAGGCACTAAGGCCAAACTTAGTGGTGAACTCAGAGGAGGACTAGAGTGGTGAAGGCAAAAACTTAAGGTAGGAATTGCTTAGCATTACAATACCTGTGTGACTGGTATTTATACTAAGAGGTGCCAGTCATACTGAGTCACCTGGAGTCAATGGATAGCCATGAGGCTGCATAGACTAAGTGTAGAGCTATGCAAGTCTGTGTGAAGGTGCTGTGGTTAGAGGCTATGAAAGATGATGAGAAAATATAGAGAATAAATAGTGCAGGCTGTGCAAGTGGGAATGCATAGGAATAGGATCAGAGATCTCTATGTAAAAATAGATAGTAAGTGTAAATAGACATGGTAAAGTCTAGAATGTGAAGGGAAATCAATGTTACCATGTCACATAGCAATAGAATCAAAAGAAGACTGAGAGAGATTATTATGTAAAGTGGAAAGAAAAGATAGGGGGAAATCATGGATCATAACAGGCAACTGATAGACATATTCAATGAAATCCCCATCTCAATGGTGCAATCTTGCTGGATCTGCATAATATGCTTATTTCTCATCACCCACATGCTCCCATATACACACAAGCATATCAAATCATGCATGTCAGTCAATTTTATTTATAATGTCTATCTCTAAACTTATCAAATCATATAGGCTAAGCCACCAGAAGAGCATACAAATATGTGAATGCAAATTTATCTTCAGCAAGGGGCTGATGAAAGGAGATACAATCTACCCACTGTGGATGAAATAGCTGCAATTGTTCCTGATCATGGTTCTGAAAACACCAAAGTTGATCATGACATCATTGTTCATCTGCAAGGTGGTGGCCTATGTCACATCAGCAATCTCCATTCATCATATCTCCCTCTCCATTATGTTCTTTTTTTTCCAAGAGGTAAAGCAGGTTGGCATTTGAATATTCCCTTACAACTACAAAATTGCCAACAACATCACTCTAAAAAAGTCACTCAGCTCCTTTGGTATGCCTATAGGCTTTATGTACAACAACCAGAGGTAGAACCTTCCAATTTTTTCAAGGGTGGTAGGCTATTCCAGTGGTTTGTCTATGATGGTTAGGCTTCCATTAAACAATGCAATCTCACTTGGGTGGCCAATAACCAAACAAAGCTTAAAGCTGATTTATATCAAGGCTTAAGGGATCACCTGGCACATGATGGGATGCAGGATATGGATCAACTTGGACATATTATTCTTCCATCCACTCATAAAGGAGAACTGTTACACTTGGTCCAGATAGGAACAAGCATAGGCTCAAAGAACAGAAGGTCAAGGGTTCAAAGGTATTTGGACAAGAGGGCTTGCCAGAAGGTCAAGGGTTCAGTCAACGATAGATGTTGATGAGATTCAAAGGGGTCATTCAATGATGAAGTCAATGAAGGATTTCAGAGGGTTTCAAGGAGATCATCCAACAGTGAGGTCGATGATGGAGTTCAGAGATTTGAGGAGATTAAGGTAAGATTGAGCAGGACTAAGCTGAAAATACATCGAGTAGAACGATGACTTTAGTACTGTGAAGAATAGAAGCTAATGGAAGGTCATGGAAGGTTTATTACTAAGCAAACAAAGATAGATCCTTCCATGAGAAACAGAAGCAAAGATAACAAAAATAGAGAACAGAAATGAAAGGTGTGTGATGAACATGTTGCATGTTCTAGAACACTCTAAAGAAAGAGAAAAGGTACCGGGTTGAACTGGTTTATCATACTAGTGAAAAAGAAGTGAATCATAACAAGAACCACACTATATGCAACAACTTCTTCAAGATTCTGTGGCTATTTGTAGAGAGTATAGAAAGCCTGATCTTTTCCTCACAATGACTGCCAATAGGAGCTGGCCTGAAATCACTCAAAATCTTTTTCCAGGTATGTATATGCATCTGAAATTCTATGCTCTTGAAAAATACTTACTGCTATATTTTTATAGGCCAATCTGTTGTGGACAGACCAGATATTGTTGCACATGTCTTTCATGCCAAACAACAAGCCTTACTCAGAAAGATTTGTGAAGGCTATTTTGGAAAGTGGCTGGCTTTGTTTACACCATTGAATATCAAAAGTGTGGCCTACCACACATGCATCTCTTGGTTTTTCTTGAAGAGAAATACAAAATTCACACTGTGGAGCAAATAGATTCCTTTATTTCAGCACAACTTCCAGATCCTGCAGAATTTCCACAACTTCATGATGCAGTGTCTAGATATATGCTCCATGGTCCTTGCTCTCCTCAGAGATGTCTTGAGAATAATGTTTGCAAAAAGTGCTTTCCCAAGGTCTTTTCAGGTCAGACCATCATTGAAGAGGATGGCTATCCTGATTATACTCACCCTGAAAATGGAAGGATTGTTCAAAAAGGTCAAGACATCTTTGATAACAGACATGTGATTGCTCATCCAAGAGAACTTCTGGTTCAATTTAATTGTCATATATATCAATCTGGAGGTCTGTGGTTCTATCAAGGCTGTCAAATACATTCACAAGTATATCTACAAGAAACCAGATTGCACAACCATTCAAGCTGGTGGCCAACATAATGAGATTGCTTCCTACCTTGATGCTGTTACAATTCACTTCTGTATAACAATAGGCCAGCCCAACCCAGTATCTTTTCTTTCTTTAGAGTGCTCTAGAACATGCAACATGTTCATCGCACACCATTCATTTCCATTCTCTATTTTTGTTATCTTTGCTTCTGTTTCTCATGGAAGATTCTATCTTTGTTTGAGTAGTAACAAACCTTCCATGACCTTCCATTAGTTTCCATTCCTCACAGTATTTAAGCCATTGTTATACTTGGTGTATCTTCAGCTTAGTCCTGCTCAATCTTACCTTGATCTCCTTCGACATCCTTTGAACTCTTTCATCAACTTCATTGTTGAATGACTTCCTTGAATCTCTTAGAAACCCTTCATCAGCTTCATCATCGGATGACCCCTTCAAATCTCATTGACTTCTAATGTCAACTGAACCCTCAACCCTCTGGCAAGCCTCTTCACCCATTCATTGTTGAACTCTCAATTCTGTTGTTAGTTCTTTGAGCCTGTGCTTGTTCCTACCCGGACCAAGTGTAACAGATGCCAGATATATTTCCTCCACCCAGGCTTGCCATAATATCTTTAAATTTGAAATGCATCAAGAATGGCCTGCTGTCTATTGTCTTCCTGTTCATCTTCCAGATCAACAGAATGTTGTCTTTCATGCTGAAGCTCAATTACAAGATGTGGTCAATAATGTCAAGGAAACTGAGCTTATGGGTTGGTTCAAGGCTAACCAGGATCCTGACCTCATTACTGCTGGTGCACACAATTTTCTTTATCAAGATTTTCCAAAGGGCTTTGTCTGGACCAAAGAAACTAAAACCTGGAAGATCCATCAGAGATACAAGGCTATTGGATGCATGTACTCTGTTCCTATTTCTACTGGAGAGCTTTTCTATTTGCATCTCTTACTCACTGGTCAATGGTGTGTATTGTCAATGATTTCAACCTCATTTCTTAATCCTAGCTTTTAAAGGTGCTACATCCTATGAAGATATTTGTACTGTGGATGGTTGTTTCCATGAATCTTTTAAAGAGGCATGTCATGCAAGAGGTCTTTTGCAAGATGATTGGGAATGGCTGTTATGTCTTCAAGAGGCTACTCACTTTGCTATGGGCCATCAGCTTTGTCATCTCTTTGTCACCATCCTCATTCATTGTTCACCTGTGAATCCACATATACTATGGGATGCAATCAAACACCACCTTTGTGATGATCTACGACATCATCTTATCCATGGTCATCATATTCCTGATCCCACTGAAGGACAGATCTATGATAATGGCCTTTATCAAATTGACAAACTACTTCATAATCAAGGAAAAAGCTTGCAACACTTTCCAACCATGCCTAGGCCACAACAGATTTGGAATGAACAACAGGGAAATCTGCTTCTCAATAAAAGATTAGCATATAAAGTTCAGGAGCAACAACAGATTGTCAATGATGGCCTTCCAACTCTCAATGCTGAACAAAGTGCTCTCTATCATGCAGTCATGAATAGTGTTCATAACTCTCTTGGCTTCTCTTTTTTCCTTCATAGTGGTGATGGATGTGGCAAAACATATTTGGCTAAAATCATAGCTGCTGGTGTTCATGCAACAAACAAAGTTGCTCTTTGTGTTGCTTCAACAGGCCTTGCCTCACTTCTTCTTCCTGGTGGTTGCACTACTCATTCTGGCTTCAAAATCCCAATCAATGCTCATGAAAAAAGCACTTGCAATATTCCAAAGGATAGCCCTCTTCATAGACTTTTAGAGGAAACTGTTACACTTGGCCTGGGTAGGGACAAGTGTAGACCTAATGATAATCGCCTAGGTCAAGGACAGGGGTCAAGGTTATGTACTGACATAAGTCAGAGACTCCAGAAATGTTACAATTCATAATTCCCCCCTATCTTTTCTTTCCTCTTTACATAATAATCTCTCTCAGTCTTCTTTTGATTCTATTGCTATACAACATGGTAACATTGATTTCCCTTCATGTTCTAGACTTTACCATGTCTATTTATGCTTACTATCTATTTTTACATAGAGATCTATGATCTTATTCCTATGCATTCCCACTTGCACAGCCTGTGCTATTTATTCTCTATACTTTCCCATCATCACTCATAGCCTCTGATCACAGTTCCCTGGCACAGTCTTGCATAGGACTATACTTAGTTTATGCAGCCTTATGGCTATCCATTGACTTTAGGTGACTCAGTATGACTGGTGTTATGATTCGCAACACCCCCTTATCTTTTCTTTCCACTTTACATCTCAATATCTCTCAGTCTTCTTTTGATTCTCTTGCTATGTGACATGGTAACATCAATATCCCCTTACATTCTAGACTTTACCATATCTATTTATGCTTACTATCTATTTTTACATAGAGATCTCTGATTCCTTTCCTGTGCATTTCCACCTGCACAGATTGTGCTATTTATTCCTCCTATTTTCCCATCATCACTCACTGCCCTTGATCGCAGCACCTCTGCACTGTCTTGCATAGGACTATACTTAATTTACACAGCCTTAGGGCTATTCATTGACTCCTGGTGACTCAGTATGACTAGCACCTCATAGTATAAATACTGGCTGCTCATGTACCATAAACCTTAAGCAATTCCTACCTTAGGTTTTTGCCTTCACCTCTCTAGTCCTCCTCTGAGTCAGTCCCTAAGTTTGGCCTTAGTACCTCCTCATCATTGTCCTTAGTCCCCACCACCCAGAATCTCTGCAATCCTTCTGGGAGAACCTTTGATGTCATCTGATGTAACCTTGAACCTTTGTCCACCAGAACCCCTCATCTTCATCTCTGAAGTCCCTGACTTATGTTAATATGTAACCCTCAACCCCTGTCCTTGACCTAGGCAATTATTGTTAGGTTTGTGCTTGCCCCAACCTGGGTCAAGTGTAACAAAAGGAATTGCTTTCTCTTCAATAGGACTACTATCTAGTAGATCCCACCATTTCACACCAGCACCTCAGAAACCCTAGGTCTTCAGGCAACCTTCACACCCCAGATTCATGCTTCTATCAGGAATGTGTTCAAGAAACTCACCCCTCAGACTCAAATTCATTGCACCACACTACCCCAGCACCTACAGACATAGAAGACAAAGATCTCTACATCCCCACTCATGAGAACCCCCTAGACACCCACCTCTCCAATGAACTCTCAGCACAGCTATCCTTAACTAGGGTACCCACACCACCTTCCCTGTTAACTCTCACACACCATCTCCATTTCACCAGAGGAACCATCCTATCCACCATCACCCCCACACCAGTTCCCCACCCACAAATTCTACCTCCATTTCTCCCACCCACAGAACCATCATCCTCCATCCCTTCTGTCAATATAAGCAAACAAACTCATCCTACCAAACCCATAGAACTTCACATTGCCCCTCCCTACCATTTTGATGGAAGCTATGTGTTATGTTTCACTTCTGTGTATGATAGACCAGCCCGACCCAGTATCTTTTTCTTCTTTAGAGTGCTCTAGAACATACAACATGTTCACTGCACACCATTCATTTCTGTCTTCTATTCTTGTTATCTTTGCTTTTGTTTCTTGTGGAATGTTCTATCTTCATTTGCTTAGTAACAAACCTTCCATGGCATTCCATTAGTTTCCATTTCTCACAGTACTTAAGCTGTCATTATACTCAATGTATCTTCAGCTTAGTCCTGCTCAATCTTACCTCATTCTCTGAAACCCTCTGAACTCCATCATTGGCTTCTTCAACAAACAACCCCTTCAAATCTCATTGACTTCTATTGTTGACTGAATCCCTGACCCTCCAGCAAGCCCCCTTTGCCCACATATCCTTGAACCCTTGACTTCATTGTTAGTTCTTTGAGCCTACACTCATTCCTACCTAGACCAAGCATAACACTATGCCACAGCCAAAGCCTGGCTAGCCTTGGTAGCATTCTACTTCATGGTCAATGAAGAAGTATACAACAATGATACCAAGCAAGTGGCATACGCTCTCTCCTATATGACTAAGGGATCCACTGCCACCTGGGCAGCAACCTATTGTATTAAAATCCTGGCCAACAAAGAAGAAGTCAAATGGAATGACTCCAAAGAAGCCTTCAAAACCACCTTCTACCACCATGATAGCAAAGCCATATCCATCACTGCCCTTAATTCATTATGGATGAAAGGGAACTCTATGGCTGGCCTCACCTGATACATCGCTGAATTTAGAAATCATGTTCAGATCACTGAAATCTCTGATGAAAATGTCCTAATCAGGTACTTTGCCACTGGCATTACAGTAAACCTCATGAAACACATCATGTCCATGGATACCATACCAACCAAGATTAAGGACTGGTACAACAAAGCTGTCCATTTCCTTAGCCAATTTCAGAAAGCCAATGACATTGGACATTCCAGCTGAAATCCTTCCCACACTCCATACCACTCTTTCCAATCACACTCCCACACTCAATCTACATGTGATCCTAATGCAATGGACATTGATGCTATCCAAATCAGGAAATTAACACCAGAAGAATGTAAATGCTGTTTCAAAAAGGGGTTATGTCTCTAATGTCATCAACCCAGACATAATGCAAACAAATGCACCAAGTTCTCCAGCTGCCCCACCCCTAGAAATGTCCAACAAGCTACTACCACTGCCACAATAGAAGAACTCAAAGAATGTGACAACAATGACATGGAAGTCAACTGTGTCTCAGGTTTTTAGAGAGAAGGTCCAACCCAACATGAACCCCCTCCCCAACTAGATGCACTCCTGTATTTATTTCTCAAAATGATCAAAGTGCTATTTATCTCTCTGTTTCAATCCTGAGTGCATCTCAAGATGTTGGAACCCAAGCACTGGTAGATTCCAGTGCAACTATCTCCCGCATCGATTAGCACTTCACCAAAAGATGGAAACTCCCTCTCAAAAAACTCCCTATCCCCATCCCCATCAGAAATGTCGACCAAACCAGAAATTGGAATGGCAACATCAAATTCACCACCTATATCCCAGTACACCTTGACAACATTACCCAAAGAATCTGCTTCCATGTAATGCACTGTGGAAGGAAAAACATCATCCTAGAGCATCCATGGTTGAAAGAAACTAATCCCATGATCAATTGGACAAAAGGGACCATGTCAATCCCTGATGAACAAGATCAAACCAAAGAACTATATGATCCCCAGACCTCTCTCTGCCTTATGAATCACACCCCAATGAATTTAGATCATAAGGAATGTCTACTCTGCAGGTACTTAGACCAAGAAGGACCCTTGGACTTTTGCAAACAAGCTATGATGAATCAGACCACCCACTGAGCTATCAGATTTGGATTCCAACACCTATTTGGAGAAAGTTATGTCTGAGCCTTTACCACTGCAACCAAATTAGCTATTGAGGCAAAAAATACCAACAACACCATCACCCTCCCTGCTGAATATAAAGAGTTCGAAGAAGTATTCTCTGAGAATGCCACTCATCACCTTCCCCCCTCTCGATCATATGACCATGAAATAAACCTTGATGAAACCTTTGTACCTAAAGTCTCCAAAATCTACCCCCTTACTCCTGAAGAATGAAAAGCCATTGATGACTTCATTGACGAAAATCTTAAATCTGGAAAAATCTGTCCATCAAATTCCCCACAAGCTTCTCCCTTCTTCTTTGTCAAAAAAAAAGATGGAGGACTTTGCCCTTGCCAAGATTACAGATATCTCAATGACCACACCATTAAAGATGCCTATCCCCTTCCTCTGATCTCCAACCTCATTGACAAACTCAAAGATGCCAAGGTCTTCACAAAATTTGATGTCTGATGGGGATACAACAACATCCAGATTAAAGATGGACACCAATGGAAAGCAGCATTCATCACTCATTGAGGACTCTTTGAACCAACAGTCATGTTCTTTGGACAATCCAACTCTCCCCCCACATTCCAATGTTTTATGAATGACTCCTTTCAGGATATGATTGCCAAAGGATGGTTGATCATCTACATGGATGACCTCCTTATTTTCTCTCCTAATCAAAAGACCCACACTGAGTACACAAAATGTGTTCTCCAATGAATGAAGGAACTTGACCTTCATCTCAAATTGGAGAAATGCAAATTTGCCACCTTGAAAGTGGAATACTTAGGAATGATAGTCAAACCAGGAACTCTCACAATGGACCCAGTCAAACTGGATGGTATTCAGAAATGGCCTGTTCTGACCAAAGTAAAGGATGTCTGCTCCTTCCTGGGATTTGCAAATTTCTACCAATGATTTATCCCAAATTATTCCAATCTTGCATGACCTCTCCTAGATCTAACCCAGAAAAATTGAGCTTGGGACTGGTCTCCTGAATACAATGCCACTTTCACCAAGCTCAAAACCAAATTTCTGGAACAACCAATCCTCCATTTTTCCAACCTCGGTAAACCTTTTGCTGTCACTACAGACACTTCCAAATATACCTCCAGAGGCATCCTCCTTCAAACTGACAAAAATGGGGATTGGAAACCTTGCTCCTATCTTTCCCAATCCTTTTCACCCACTGAACAAAACTACAACATCTATGATCGAGAACTCCTTGCCATTATCCAAGCCCTCAAAATGTGGAAACACTATCTACAAGGCCACCCCACATCCATCCAAGTCTTTACTGACCACAAGAATCTGACATACTTCAAACAACCACAAAATCTCAATCAAAGACAAGCAAGATGGCTTCTTGATCTTGCCAACTTTGATCTTTAGTTAATTCATGTGGCTGGAAAAGACTTGGCAGGCCCTGACACCCTCTCCTGCCATCCTGATTTAGCTCCTGATGATGAACAGGACAATCATGATGTAACACTTCTTCCCCCTTCCCTATTCATCAACATGATCAACATTGCCCTGATGGATAAACTCTGCTCCTCTTCCACCACCAACCCCCTCATCCTTGATTCCCTCCAAGCCCTAGATGGAGAAGTTCCTTCCAAACTCTGTTCCTGCCTCTCCAATTGGAAATATGATGCTGGCATCCTCACCTATCAAAACCAGGTCTACATTCCAAATGACCTTGAACTCCACTGATCCATCATAGCCAAGCACCATTCTCATGCCTCTGCTGGTCATCCTGGCTATCTCAAAACTTGCCAGCTTGTGGCATCTGAGTTTTGGTGGCCATGGATGGCTACTTTCATCCAAAAATACATTGAAGGATGCATTCATTGTCCATGTGCCAAGGCAGATACACACCCCTCCACACCCCCCCACTCCCTATCCCTTCCAAATCATCACACCCCTTTCAACAAATCTCCTGTGATCTGATAACCAATCTTCCCCTTTTGGACAGCTTCAACTCATTATTGGTCATGGTTGACCATGGACTCACAAAGAGGGTGATTTTATGTCCAACTAAGAAAACTGCCACAGCCAAGGGAATTGCCACCCTCTTTCTCAACAAAGTCTAGAAACAGTTCAGTCTCTACAACAAAATTATCTCGGATCGCAGACTGCAATTCACCTCAACCTTTGCTAAAGAACTTGGAAAACTCCTTGGATATGATCTTTCTCTCAGCACTGCCTACCATCTGCAGACTGATGGGGAAATGGAATGAGTCAACCAGGAAGTTGAAATGTACCTTTGGATCTTTTGTGGTAACAACCTGACATCTTGGGCAGAGCATATCACCATGGCAGAATTCACACACAATCATCACCCTCACTCTGTGACTCAGAAATCCCCCTTTTTTCTCATAATGGGCTATGAACCCTGCCCTCTCCCCACAGCTATCTCCAAATCATGGTTACCAGCACTAGAACAATGCCTCAAGGAACTCTTGGCTGCCCATGATGAAGCACTGGCTGCGCATGATCTCACATGCCAGCTTATGAAATCCAGGTACCATGGGAAATTCATTCCATTCACTAAAGGAGATAAAGTTTGGTTAAACACCAAAAACCTTAAGTGAAATGTCATTGCCCCTAAATTCTCAGCCAAATGAGAAGGTCCCTTCACTGTCACTAAAGTCCTCTCCCCAGTCACTTACCAACTATGGCTCCCTCACACCTGGAAAATCCATAATGTCTTCCATGCATCACTGCTTTCATGATACCATGAAAATGACATACATGGCCCCAACTTCCCAGCCCCTCCACCAGATCTGATCAGAGGAGAAGAGGAATACAAAATAGAATAAATTATCAAACACCATGGCAACCCTTCCCAGAGGCAGTACCTTGTCAGATGGAAAGGCCATCCACCAGAAGATGACTCATGGCTCCCAGAACAGGATTTGAAACATGCACAGGACATCCTCAATAATTATAAAAGGCTCATCTCCAAAACTCCCTCCCCATCATCATCAAAACCTTCCAAACACACTCACATTCCAACCTCTAAACCATAACCATACAATGTCAGCCACCTCTCCCTTCTCCATCTCCTCTAGCTCCCCCACTCCTCCCCCTATCAGTTCCCCTTCCACTTCACCCATCATGCCCCCCACTACTATCACCTTTATTGAGGAACAAATCCTCCAAATTGCTCCCTGACACTGTACTCAATGACCTCCCCACCTCTCCTGTCATCAAACCTCCCACCCCAGCTCAGTCTATCCCTGCTTCCCCCCCAGGTCTCCCTACATGCCCCCCTTTTCCACCATCTGTCCCCATCCATGTCCATCATCTCCGCTGCACCAATTGCCACATCCTCTTCACCCACATCCTTTCCCAGCAAGCCCCTAGATCTGCTCTGAAACAACATCAGGCATACATAATGTCCCCCAAAATTATTTCTGCTGTCACCATCTTCAATGAAACTTTCTCCCTCATCAACAACCTGTCTATTACCTATTGCTCCACTGACACCCCTCTCTGAACCATTGTAGGTCAGTTAAGGGAGAAAGCACTAGACAACCTCTATCATTTAGGATTCAGTCATATGATTGAACACATCCTCCTATACAGCACCATTGCTGAAGTCATCACCACCATCACTCTCAACCTCGTCACAGACAAATGAAGGGCCTACCTCTATGGATGCCCAATGTTTATTCCCCATATTCCCCCCTCTCTTGTCAACTTCTTAGTCCCCACCCCTCCTTTTCATCACAACTCCCCCCAACCAAACCAGGAGAATGTGCCACCAGTTGCTGCTGACTTCCAACCCCACCACACCCCCACCAGCCTATGAGCTGCAGCCATGCTCTTGGACCTTTCCAGGTGTGACCCTCCCCCAAATCAATCTTGACACATTCGCTCCCCCACCCTGCACCCAAACACAGGCTATGTCCTATCAGACTCCAGGGCCACCACCAATTGGAAGGAAGTACCCATGCCCCCTCCCTCCCACACCAACAATTCCCACTGCAACCTATGCTGACGTTGCAGCCATTGAACTCTCAATTGCAGATGCCACCAATGTGACCATTGTAAATGCTGCACTCCAGGACATCCCCATTGCTCCTGCCCCCATTGCCCCTGCCCTCAATGCACCAACACTTGGGGGAGCAATCCCAACAACATTCCCACCATCAACCACCACAGCTGTGAAAAATGTGGATCCCTCCACAGCCATAATCTTGGATGTGACAACTACTACAATGGCTGGCAGGACTATGGATGGGGTGATGAGGAAGTCACCAATGAAGAAGTTACTTTTGACTGAAGCAAATCCAGTGGTTTTGCCATACAAAGGGGGTAATGTTATGATTTGTGACACCCCCTTATCTTTTCTTTCCACTTTACATCTCAATATCTCTCAGTCTTCTTTTAATTCTCTTGCTATGCAACACAGTAACATCAATATCCCCTCACATTCTAGACTTTACCATATCTATTTACACTTACTATCTATTTTTACATAGAGATCTCTGATTCCTTTCCTATGTGTTTCCACCTGCACAGATTGTGCTATTTATTCCTCCTATTTTCCCATCATCACTCACTGCCCTTGATCTCAGCACCTCTGCACTGTCTTGCATAGGACTATACTTAGTTTACACAGCCTTAGGGCTATTCATTGACTCCTGGTGACTCAGTATGACTAGCACCTCATAGTATAAATACTGGCTGCTCATGTACCATAAACCTTAAGCAATTCCTACCTTAGGTTTTTGCCTTCACCTCTCTAGTCCTCCTCTGAGTCAGTCCCTAAGTTTGGCCTTAGTGCTTCCTCATCATTGTCCTTAGTCCCCACCACCCAGAATCTCTGCAATCCTTCTGGGAGAACCTTTGATGTCATCTGATGTAACCTTGAACCTTTGTCCACTGGAACCCCTCATCTTCATCTCCAGAGTCCCTGACTTACATTAATACATAACCCTTGACCCCTGTCCTTGACCTAGGTGATTATCATTAGGTCTATGCTTGCCCCTACCTGGGTCAAGTGTAACAGAGAGTACTTACAGCACAAAACAACTGCCATGCAGCCTTTGTATGTTCATCAATGACAGTTCCTGACTCATCATCATAGTAAAACCCTGATGCCAATTTGATTTCCTGAACAAGAGCAAGCTCACTCTTGAGCTACACAGATATCAGTACCATTTATGCCATTCAAATTGACAATATTTTATATGTACATTTTGCCACTTTGTCTGATATGACTGTGCCATTTTTTGCACCTTCTGTGATGGGAATTTGCAGCTGATGTCCATGGTGACTTTGTTGAACATTTCTTCCTTGAAGTTATTGTTGCCAGCAGAGCCATAGTGAGTGAGAAGCAGCTTGATGAATTCCAATGTTTCTCTGGCAGTCCATGTCATCCATGGGGTCAAGCACTTGTTCTTTGCCTTTACCCTCCCTTTCCCTTTGTTCCTCACAGTATTGATAATTTGCAAACCAGGGGATGAAGATCCTGTGGACTTGCCACTCAAACCAGATCCTCTCCAAGTTACTGGCATGGATGGACAACACTGGTGGCACTGGTGAGCATACTGCTCATACCTTGTCAGAGATGGCCAGAGAAGGAAAGTACTTCAACAGCTTTCCAGGGGCAGAACTCAGCAAGCCCAAACATAACTGAAGGTGAGGCTTGGTAACCAAATATAGCCAAAGTTTTATTTTATTAGGGTGTCTCATGTACAGTGCTGATGACCTACTAGTAGGGTACTAGTAGGTCCAACTCAGCAATGATATGTTGATGGCAACTTTGCCATATTCAAACACTGACTGAATTCACAGCATACTGTGGCAAAGCATGAAGCACATGTAAGTTGTCCCCAATACTCCACCCAAATGCCCAAGGCTGCCAAGGATCCAAAGGACTCTACTCCCCTGATTGCATCAGCAAAAGGCAGGAAGAAAGGTAAAGACAAGGATCCAAGCAACCAGGACCAAGCCAGCACTAGCAAGCTGTCCATCCCTCTTATCTGATGGGAGGGAGAATTTTCTTGCCAGACAATGAAGTTGGTTGACTGGTCTCAAGAAAATGAGGAGGTGCATATCAGTGTTTTCATGGATTCTACCTGAGCTGCTAGGTCATCAGGATGAAAGAGGGCAGTTGCATCCACTGGACACATGAAGGCATCTTGCCTTCACCATGCTGCTAGAGCAATCTTCATCAATGATCAGAATGAGGAACTTTGGAACATCAGTCAAACACATCAGGAATTGTTAGTTGAATAGCCTGTATGCTGGATCAAAGAGTAAGTCCATTTATTTCATTCCTTCTACTAGATTGTTTTAAAATTGACCTGGATTTCTTATAAGCTTAAAGGATCAGTACAATATGATGAATGACAAGCTGGGGTGAATAGGAGCAGGGCTGACACTGGAGGAATTGACATCTGATCTGTCAATGCAAAATATTGTTGGTGTGTTGTGTAATTTTCAGTCACATGGTGCACATTTGTGAACTGAGCAACCTTAGCAAATATTGTGAAGACCTTCCCATGGTGGAGTATGCTCCATGGCTTCTGGAGATCCAACCCAGCATACAACCGATTTTATTCCACTGCAGACACTGGCCAGGACTTTGAAGGACAAGCAATGGCATTGTTCAAGAAAGCAGGGCTGTCACAGTGTGAAAATGAGGCTTGAAGTACCATGATGTCACTCCTTGGCAATCTTGATGATAGCACACTGAATGAAACAACTGATGCTGATTTTGTGCCAGAACAATCTGTTGGCCTAGCACTACCATTGAGCAATTATGTGGTATCTGACCCTTTCCTTGCCATGGATGTTGATGAGTACAATGGCTGATTCAATCAGCCATCCACTTCCACATCCAGGTCTGGTCTTGACCAGACTTTGTTTCAGTCTCCCACTTCACCATTTCTCCAGTCTTCTGGTCCTGACCAACTGCTATTCCAGCCCCCCACCTTGCCACACCTCCAGCTGCCTACTTCACCTCATTTCCAGTCACCAGGTCCATCTATTTCACCTCTTGGGTCAGATCTTGACCAGTTGTTGTCTCAGCCCCCTGTCTCACCAGATTTTCCATCCACTGTCTTGCTGGATTTTCAGTCCCCCAGCCTACATATCCCATTGCCTGTGTCAGATCTCAACCAGCCACCATCTCACCCCACTGCCTCACCACATTTTCACTCCCCCAGCCTACATGTCTTGCCATCCATGTCAGATCTGAATCAACCATTGTCCCAGTCTGCAGTGGGACTGTCTGCCACCCTGCCATATTTGCAATCCCCTGGCCCACCCACCTTGCCACCTCTGTCAGATCCTAGTCAGCCATCTTCTCAGCCTGCTGCCTCACCACTTTTTCAGTCCCCCAACCTACACATCTCATCACCATCTCTTCCTGATTCACAAATTCCACCACCCAAGTCCAACTTTGAGTGGGTGTCCATTCAACCCCCCAATTCACAACATTCTAGTTCCCCAGCCCCTTCAGTATTGCAAAGCATTAGCCAGGGACAAGCTGGTCATAGTCAGTCTCATACTCCCCTCCCTTTCTCATTTCATGGTGGGGTGCTGTGTATCACTGCCCCAAAGCCAACAGTTATGTCAATGATTTCTGACAATAAAGCACCACCACCACAACTGCCTGCTCACCTTGTGGAATCCCTGCTTGGCAGGGTTCCTACCAGATCAGAATTGGAATCCTCCACCCCTTGTATCACTGATCAATTTCGCAGCCATGCTTCTGGCAACTCATCAGCAAGCAGCAGCCAATTGCACAACCATGCCACTGGAAATTCATCAGCAAGCAGCAGCAAAAATTCTTCAGCCCAGTTGACTTCAACCCTGTTGACAACTCCAGGAAGTACTGTGAAATCTTTGTTGTTGGTGAAACACAAAAACAATCCAATTGATCAT
Source organism: Boletales sp. KT-2023b (assembly GCA_038089675.1). NCBI lineage: Eukaryota > Fungi > Basidiomycota > Agaricomycetes > Boletales > Boletales sp. KT-2023b. Next base: position 30,022 of record JBBPLE010000232.1, read on the forward strand.
ATATCCAAGACACTTAGCAACACACACCACTCCCTGTTGAAGGGCTTGCAGGCCACACATGTGGACTGGCTGGACAACCAGAACCACAAATGTGAGGCAAGGTATATAGACCACCAAAGTGAATGTGAGCTGAAGATCTGGCTGGCAAACAAGGAGGCTGAGGAGGTGGAAAAAGAATGTCAGCTGAAGATATCCTTATCCAATGACCACACAAGACAGCTGGAGCTCAAGATCAAGCTATTGAAGCTGCAGAAAGGGGGTTGATCACCCCACTGTCATTTTTTGTTGTAGTAGCTGCTACATTTCTCTGCCAGTACATTGCTTTATCTGCTGCTATGTTTTTTTTACCTCACTGCATGTTTTGTTCTTTACCACTATGTTGCTATATGTTTTTTTATTTACCACTATGTTGCTATATGTCTTTTTCTTTACTGCTACATCACTATATGTTTTTTTCTTCACTGCTATGTTGCTATATGTTTTTTTCTTCACTGCTATGCTGCCATATGTTTTTTTCTTCACTACTATGTTGTCATATGCTTTTTTCTTCATCATATGTTTTATCTATACAAATATCTTTGTGTGTTAAGCCCTGGTTATTCCACCATGTCTAAGTGTTCAAACAACTGGCCCATAACATGCAATCAAAAGTTTTGACCTGTTGAGAGAGCAAGCCCATCCCCCATCTCAGATCCTTCTTCATTTCCATTTTGACCCATTTCTTCATCCTCCTCCTACCCCTCCTCATATTCTTGATTCCTCTCCTTATGCTGGTATTATCTGTTGAAATATAATTGGGATTCTTGTGATTTCAAGTCTTCCTCAATCTCAATGATCATAATGTACAAAATAAAGCAGCAATGGATCCACATTGCTGCATATTCAAGATCATCTTTGTTACAATTTGCAATTCCCCCCTATCTTTTCTTTCCACTTTACATTCTAATCTCTCTTAGTCTTCTTTTGATTCTATCTCTATGTGACATGGTAACATTTGTTGTGAGTACACTGTTACATACACAGGAAGGTCTGAGTTACATACCTGGGGTAATATCCAAAGGATCTTATGTTGGGTGATGTTGTGTTATCGAAACAGAATCAATTAAAACTCAGTTAAGCTGAGTATGTACTTATATACATAATACATGTGAACTTAATCTATACATAGTGTACAGTATCATTCAACACTCCCCCTTGCTTAGTCATCAGTAGATGTGCAAGTATACATAGGGTGAAGTACTTTTAGGTGGAGTAAAACTCCAGGCCCAGCTGAGAGTGAAATTCATTGAACTTGACTTGTCCAAGGTTCTTAGTGAACATATCTGCAAGATTGTCAGTCCCAGGGATATAGAATAGCTCTATTAGCTTATGGACCATGACCACATTGCATATGAAGTGGTATTTCACATGGATGTGCTTAT
>JBBPLE010000232.1:32929-49639 GCA_038089675.1 Boletales sp. KT-2023b
AGTCTGGTAATATACCATCCTTCTAATGCTGAGAGTGTGAACATACATCACACAGTCTCAAAATGTACAACTGGGGAAAAGACTTGGTGTTACACTTGGTTTGGGTAGGAACAAGCATAGACCTAACAGAGGTCGCCTAGATCAAAGATAGGGGGGTATCACTAATCATAACATTACCCCCTTTGTATGGCAAAGCCACCAGATTTGCTTTAATCAAAGGTGGCTTCCTCGTTGGTGATGATGTCTTTGTCTCCCCAGGTGTCCTGCCATCCATGATAATAGTTGGTACATCCCCAATTGTGGCCATGGAGGGAACCACATTTCTCACATCCATGGTGGTTGATGGTGGGGACATTGTCAGGGTTGGTTCCCCAGTTATTGGTGCAGTGAGGGCAAGGCCAATTAGGGCAGATGCGACAAGAGTGGCCTGGAGCTCATTGGCAACAATGGTCACATCAGTGTTGCCTGCAATTGAGGGTACAGTGTCCACGGTGGCAACAGTGGTTGCAGTGTGAGGGATTTGTGGGAGGGGGCATGGGAATCTCGTCCTAGTTGGTGGTTGCACCTGTGTCAGAGAGGATGGTTCCAGTGTTAGGATGTGGGGTAGGGAGGCAGGTGGAGGTGTTGTGCCTGGATAGGTCCATGAGTGTGGCCGCAGCTTGTAGGCTGGCGGGGATGTGATGGGGTTGGAAGTCAGTGGCGACAGGGGGCATGTTCTCCTGTCCCTCATTGGGGCAGTTGCAAAAGGAAGGAATGGGAATGATGAAATCAGCAAGGGATGGGGGAATGCAAGAGGTGAATGATGGCTGGCCATAGAGGTAGGCATGGTGTTCCTCAGTTATGAGGTTCAGGGCAATAGTGGCGATAACTTCAGTGATAGTACCATAGGGAAGGACATGTTCGATAAAATGGCCAAGGCCTAGGTGATAGAGGTTGTCCAGTGCCTTTTCCCTGAGTTGACCTACTATGGTCCAGAGGGGGGCATCAGAGGCTCTGTAGGTGATGGATAGGTTATGGATGAGGGATGCAGTCTTGTCAAAGGTGGCAATGGCAGCGATGACTTTGGGGGCCATTTGATAAGCAGGGTGTTGCTCTAATGCAGCACAGGGAGCTTCTTGGGATAGGATGTGGGTGAATAGGATGTGGCAGTTGGGACAGCAAAGGCGGTGGACGTGAACTGGGACTGCCAGGGGGAAAGGGGGAATGGTAGGGAGACCTGGGGGGGATGTGGGAACAGAGGAGACAGGGGTGGGTTGCTGAACAACCAGGCTAGCGGTGAGATTGTCTAGGACTGTGTTGGGTATGTGGAGGGCAATCTGGAGGATTTGTTCCTCAATGGCAGTAGAGGCAGAGGGAGGTAGAACTGGGGATGCAGAGGGGGAACTAATAGGGGGGGGGGGGGGGGGGGGGGGGCTAGAGGAAACAGGGGGGGGGGGGGGGGCAGAAAAAATGACTATGGTTTAAAGGGGGGGGGGCAGGGGGGGGGGGGGGGGGGGGGGGGGGGGGGGGGGGGGGGGGGGGGGGGGGCAGGGGGGGGGGGGGGGGGGGGGGGGGAGCTAGAGGAAACAGGGATGGGAGAGGTGGCAGACATAATGACTATGGTTTAAAGGGGGTGGTGCAAGTGTGTTTGGGTGGTTTGGATGATGACAGTGAGGCCTTGCAAGTGAGGTTTTTATAGTTTTTGAGGATATCCTGTACATGTTTCAGTTCTTTTTTGGGGAGCCACAAGTCATCTTCTGGTGGATAGCCTTTCCATCACACAAGATACTGCCTCTGGGAATGGTTGCCATGGTGTTTGATGATTCATTCGATTTCATATTCTTCTTCCCCTCTGATCAGATCTGGTGGAGGGGCTGGGAAGTTGGGGCTGTGTATTTCATTCTCATGGTACCTTGAGAGCAGTGAGGCATGGAAGATGTGAATTTTCCAGGTCAGGGGAAGCCATAGTTGATATGTAACTGGGGAGAGAACTTTGGTGATGATAAAAGGTCCTTCTCATTTTGCTGAAAACTTAGGGGCAGTGACATTTCATTTAAGGTTCTTGGCGTTTAGCCAAACCTTATCTCCTTTAATGAACAGAGTAAACTTCCTGTGGTACCTTGATTTCATAAGCTGGCATGCAAGGTCATGTGCAGCCAATGCTTCATCATGGGCAGCCAATAGTTTCTTAAGATGTAATTCCAGTGCTGGTAGTCGTGATTTGGAAATAACCATGGGGAGGAGGCAGGGTTCATAGCCCATCATGAGGAAGAATGGGAATTTCCAGGTGACAGAATGGGGGTAATGATTGTGTGCAAATTCCACCATGGTGATATGTTCTGCCCAGATTGTTGGGTTGTTACCACAGATGATCCATAAGTATATTTCTACTTCCTGATTGACTCATTCTGTTTCTCTGTCCATTTGTGGGTGATAGGCAGTGCTGAGGGATAGGTTGTAACCAAGGGGTTTTCCCAGTTCTTTGGCAAAAGTTGATGTAAACTGTGGTCCTCAATTGGAGATAATCATATTGTAGAGACCAAACCATTTCCAGACTTTGTTGAGGAAAAGAGTGGCAATTCCCTTGGCTGTGGTGGTTTTCTTGGTTGGGCACAAAATTACCCCCTTTGTAAGGCCATGGTTGACCACAACCAATAACAAGTCAAAGCCATCGGAAAGGGGAAGATCAGTGATGAGATCACAGGAGATTTGCTGGAAGGGGCGAGAGGATGTAGAGGGAATGGGGAGTGGGGGAGGTGCTGAGGGGTGGGTGTTGGCTTTGGCACGTTGGCAATGGATGCATCCTTCGACATATTTTTGAATGAAGGTGGCCATGCCCAGTCACCAAAACTCGGATGCTACTAGTTGGTGAGTTTTGAGGTACCTGGGGTGACCAGCTGCTGCATGGGAGTGGTGCCTGGCTACAATACTTCATCATAAATCCAGATCATTTGGAATGTAGATGTGTCCTTGGTAGGTGAGTATCCCAGCATCATATTTCCAATCAGATAAACGTGAGTGAAGTTGGGTGGGGACCTCACCATCCAAGGCTTGGAGGGAATTTAAGACTAGGGGGTCAGTGGCGGAGGAGGAGTGGAGCTTGTTGGTTAAGGCCATGTCAATCATATTGATGAATAAGGAAGGGGGAAGAAGTGTTATGTCATGGTTATCGTGTTTGTCATCAGGAATTAAATCAGGGCAGCAGGAGAGTGTGTCAGGCCCAGCCAAGTCTTTTCCTGCCACATGAATTAGCCAAAGATCGAAATCAGCAAGATTGAGAAGCCATCTTGCTTGTTGTCGATTAAGATTTTGTGGTTGTTTGAAATATGTTAAATTCTTGTGGTCAGTAAAGACCTGGACAGGTGTGGGATGGCCCTGGAGGTAGTGTTTCCACATTTTGAAAGCTTGGATGATGGCCAGGAGTTCTTGGTCATAGATGTTGTAATTGTGTTCAGCAGGGGAGAAAGATTGGGAGAGGTAAGAACAGGGTTTCCAATCCCCATTTTCATCTGTTTGAAGGAGGATTCCTCCAGAGGTGTATTTGGAGGTGTCAGTGGCTATTGCAAATGGTTTACTAAGATCAGGGAAGCAGAGGATGGGTTGTTCCAGGAATTTGTTTTTGAGTTTTTGGAATGCGTTGTTACAGTCTGGGGACCAGTCCCAGGTACAATTTTTCTGAATGAGGTCAAGGAGGGGTCGTGCAAGGTTAGAATAGTTTGGGATGAATCATCTGTAGAAGTTCGTGAATCCCAAGAAGGAGCAGACATCTTTTACTTTGGCTAGAATGGGCCATTTCTGGATGCCATCTAGTTTGACAGGATCCATTGCGAGCGTTCCTGGTTTGACTATCATTCCGAGATATTTGACTTCCAAGGTGGCGAACTTGCATTTTTCCAGTTTGAGATGGAGGTCAAGTTGTTTCATTCGTTGGAGGACTTGTTTGGTGTATTCTTTGTGGGTTTTCAGATCAGAGGAAAAGATGAGGAGATCATCCATATATATGATTAACCAGCCTTTGGTGATCATATCATGGAAGGAGTCGTTCATGAATCATTGGAACGTGGGGGGGGAGTTTGATTGTCCAAAGAACATTACTGTTGGTTCGAAGAGTCCCCTGTGCATAATGAATGCTGCTTTCCACTGGTGTCCATCTTTAATCCAGACATTATTGTATCCCCACCGGACATCAAATTTGGTAAAGATTTTGGCATCCTTGAGCTTGTTGATGAGGTCCAAGATTAGTGGGAGAGGGCAGGCATCTTTGATGGTGTGATCATTGAGATATCTGTAATCTTGGCATGAACATAGTCCTCCATCTTTCTTTTTGACAAAGAAGAAAGGGGAGGCTTGAGGGGAGTTGGATGGACGTATTTTCCTGGATTTAAGATTTTCATCAATGAAATTATCTGTGGCTTTCCTTTCTTTCAGGGTAAGGGGGTAGATTTTGGAGACCTTGGGTACAAAAGTTTTGTCCAGGTTTATTTCATGATTGTAGGATCAGGATGGAGGAAGGTGATGGGCTGCATTTTCTGAGAACACTTCTTCAAATTCTTTGTATTTTGGGGGAAGGTTTACAGTGTTTTTGGTGTCATTTGCTTTGATGGCTAATTTTGTAGCCATAGTGAAAGCTTGGATGTAGCTTTCCCCAAAAGGATGTCGAAATCCAAATCGAGCAGCTCGATGGGTAAGTTGATTCATTATAGCTTGTTCACAGAAATCCTCAGGTCCTTCTTGGTCCAGGTATCTGCAGAGTAGGCTCTCTTTTCGATCTAAATTGAGCAGAGTGTGATTCATAGGGCAGAGAGTGGTTTTTGGAACATAGAGTTCTTTGGTTTGATCTTGTTCATCTGGGATTGTCACAGTTCCCTTGATCCAATCAATTGTGGGGTTGGTTTCTTTCAACCAGGGATGTCCTAGGATAACATTCTCCCTCCCACAGTGCATTATGTGGAAGCAGATTCTTTGGGTGATGTTTTTGAGATGGATTGGGATGTATGTGGTGAATTTGATGTCACTGTTTCGATTTTTGGTTTGATCAATGTTCCTAACAGGGATGGGGGAGGGGAGTTTTTCTAGAGGGAGTTTCCATCTCTTGGTGAAATGCCAATCAATACAGGAGATGGTTGCACCAGAATCCACTAGTGCTTGGGTTCCAATATCTTGCACTGCAGTTAAGATCAAAATGGGAAGATAAATAGCATTTCAATTATTTTGAGAAGTAAGTACAGGAGCACATCTAGTTGGAGAGGGGGCCTGCATTGGCTTGGACCTCCTCTCTAAGAACCCGAGACATGGTTGACTTCCATGTCATTGTTGTTACATTCTTTGATTTCTTCAATGGTGGTGGTAGTGGTAGTCTGTCAGACATTTCTGGGGGTAGGATGACCAGGGAATTTGGTACATTTAGTTGTGTTATGTCCAGGTTGACAACATCGGAAGCATAACCCCTTTTTGAAACATTGTTTACATTCTTCTGAGGTCAATCTTCTGATTTGGATTGCATCAATGTCCATTGCATTAGGGTCTCATGTTGGTTGAGCATGGGAGTGTGATTGGAAGGAGTGGTATGGAGTGTGAGAGGGGTTCCTGCTGGATCATGCAATGTTGTCAGCTTTTTGGAATTGCTGAGGAAGTGTACGGCTTTGTTGTACCAGTTGTTGATTTTGGTTGGTACTGTATCCATGGACATGATTTGCTTCATGAGATTTACTATTACTCTGGCAGCAAAGTACCCAATTAAGACATTTTCATTGGAGATTTCAAAGATTTGTACATGATTCCTGAATTCGGCAATATATTGGGTAAGATTGGCCATAGAGTTTCCTTTCATCCATAAGGAATTAAGGGTGGTGATGGATACAGCTTTGCTGCCATGGTGGTAGAAGGTTCCTTGGTAAGCTTCCTTGAATTTGTCCCAAGTGATGGTTTCTTCATTTGCTAGGATTTTAATGTGGTAGGTTGCTGCCCATGTGGCAGCAGATCCGTTGGTCATATACAAGAGCACATATGCCACTTTCTTGGTGTCGTTGTTGTATACTTCTTCATTGACCAGGAAGTAGAATATGACAGAGGTGAACCAAGCTTTGGCTGTGGTATAGCTTCTGTCAAAATGATCAGGGGGGACGATATGAAGTTCTATGGGTTTATGTGGAGGGGGTGCTATTTCGCTCATGTTGACTGATGGAATGGGGGAGGAGGGTTTTGTAGGAAGAGATGGTGGTAGGACCTGGGGATGGGGAACTGATGTGGGAACAATGGTGGGCAGGACAGTTCCTCCAGTGAAGTGGAGGTGTCATGTGAGGGTTAATGGGGATGGAGGTGTGGGTACCCTATTTAAGGATAGCTGCATGGAGAGTTTGTGTGAAAGGTGGGTGTCTAGTGGGTTCTCATGGTGGGGATTTCAATGTCTTTGTCCTCTATGTCAGTAGGGACTGGGGTAGGATGGTACAATGAGTCGGAGTCTGAGGGGTAGGGTTCTTGAATGCATTCCTGGTAGAAGTGTGAATCTGGGGTATGGAGGTTGCCCGAAGGCCTGGGGTTTCTGGGGTGCTGGTGTGAAATGGTGGGATCTACTGGGTAGTAGTCCTATCAAAGAAAGCAATTCCTTTTGTTACACTTGGTCTGGGTAGGAACAAGCATAGACCTAACAGAGGTTGCCTAGATCAAGGATAGGGGTTGAAGTTTACATACTGACATAAGTTAGGGACTTCCAGAGATGGGGATTGAAGGTTCTGGTGAACAAGGGCATATCCTTACATCAGGTGATGTCAAGGATCTCCTAGAAGGACCACAGAGATTCTAGGTGGACAAGGACTAGGGATGATGATGAGGAGGCACTAAGGCCAACTTAGAGATAGACTCAGAGGAGGACTGGGATGTGAAGGCGAAAACCTAAGGTAGGAATTGCTTAGCATTACTGTACATATGTGGCCAGTATTTATACTAAGTAGTGCTAGTCATACTGAGTCAATACAAGTCATCGGATAGCCATAAGGCTGCAGAAACTAAGTATAAAGCTATGCAGGTCTGTACAAAGGTGCTGTGATCAGAGGCTATGAATGATGCTGAGAAATATAGAGAGAATAAATAGCACAGGCTGTGCAAGTGGAAATGCATAGGAATGGTGATCAGGGATTTCTATGTAAATATAGATAGTAAGCATAAATAGACATGGTAAAGTCTAGAACATGAATGGATATTAATGTTACCGTGTCACATAGCAAAAGAATCAAATGAAGACTGGGAGAGATTGTGATGTAACAAAGAAAGAAAAGATAGAGGGATATCACTAATCGTAACACTTGGTCAAAGTCTAACCCTTCAACCTGGGAAAAGCCTTTGGCTACCAGGCAGGCTCTTTTATGACCATCCAACTTTTGATCAAATACCCAGCAGTTTTTAATCACCTTGTGGTGTTGTAGGCACAGAACAATTTTGTAGACCTTGTGGTCTTTGAGCATTTGAAGTTGATCTTCATAGGCTTTAAGCCATTCCTTCCACTCTTGCTCAGGAAGCTTCTGGATATCACAGAATGTCCATCCCTGCAAGTTAGGGGTAGCCACAAAAGCAGAATCATGCAGTAATGCACAACTGCAAAGGTATGAAACCAAAGCATCTCCCCCTTCCTGTGTGAGATGTTCAACATCATCCTCAGAAGTAGAAGATGGGGGAAGTCCACCAGGGACAGCAGGTGAATCTGGAATTGTGTCTGGTGCACAAAAAAGACCAGCTTTGCCAGTCAGTTCCTTCCAATGGATGTTATCTTCTACATCTTTCAGTTGTTGAAGCAGGTGACACTGCTTGTGTTACAATTCACTTCTATGTATGATAGGCTGGCCCAACCCAGTATCTTTTTCCTTTTTTAGAGTGCTTTAGAACATGCAATGTGTTTGTCGCACACCATTCATTTCTGTTCTCTATTCTTGTTATCTCTGCTTCTGCTTCTCATGGAAGATTCTATCTTCATTTGCTTAGTAACAAACCTTCCATGACCTTCCATTAGTTTCCATTCCCTACAGTACTTAAGCCATCATTATACTTGATGTATCTTCAGCTTAGTCCTGCTCAATTTTATCTTGATCCTTTGACATCCTTGAATCTCTTTGAATCTCTTTCGTCAACTCTATTGTCAGATGACCTCTTTGAATCTCATCGACTTTTATCACTGACAGAACCCTTGACCCTCTGGCAAGCCTCCTTGCCTGTATACCTTTGACCCCTTGACTTCCTTGTTACTTCTTTGAGCCTACACTCGTTCCTACCTGGACCAAGCATAACAAAAGGACTAAGCTGCTCTTTTCAGGCCACCAACATTGTAGTTCCCACCATTTCCTCCCCTCAAACACCTGGAGCCCTATAAAGGGCACTACAATGCTCTTATCGAGTCCTCTCAGAATCCCCCCCCTCCACTGAACACTCTAATAAGGATTTTGACATCCCTCTTGACTCCCTTGAAGAAGCTTTTGTCCCAACCCCCAATGTCTCTCTCAGAATACCTATACCACCTCTCCTCACTGTAACCAGACCCCTCCTCCCTCCCCAACCCCCCTCTGCTCCCACTCCCCCTCAACAGTTCATCCCCTCACATCCACTTCCCCCCTTCCTTCCCCCACAACCACTCCACTCTACCATGACATCAAAACCAGTTGAACTTTGCATTGGTACTCCCAAATACTTTGATGGCAACTATGCCAAAGCTACAACCTGGTTGGACTCTGTTCAAACCTACCTCCTTGTCAATGAAGAAGTCTACACCACTGATGCTAAGAAGATCACCTTTGCCCTTTCATATATGACCAAAGAAGCTGCCCTTACTTGGGCCTCTTCTTTCCAAAAAACTGCCCTCAACACCAACAAAGGTTTTGGAACCTACAAGGACTTTATAAAAGAGTTCAACACTACCTTTGAACATAAGGATACTGCTGTCCTCTCCATCACCTGGCTCTCCACTACCAAGATGGAAGGAAAACCATCTCTCTCTGACCTTACCAAGTATATCTCTGAATTCTGAGACCATGTCCAGATCAGTGGAATCACTGACCAAAACATCCTCATCAGATACTTCTCTACTGGCATCTATGTCAAACTCATGCACCATATCATGTCCATGGACACCATCCCCACCAAAATCAATGATTGGTACACCAAAGCCACCCACTTCCCCACCCAATGGGGAAGGGCAGATGACATGGCAAAACAAGGCAAGACAAACCTCCCCTACCACTTGTTCTCCTTCTCCTCCTCCTCTTGTCCCCAGAAAGACCCTGATGCCATGGATATTGACACTATCAAAGTATCCAAGATGACTCCAGAAGAGTGAAAATGTTGTATTGCCAAAGGACTTTGTTTCTGCTGCTGCAAACCTGGGCACCTCTCAGGTGACTGCCCCCACTTCCCTTCTCAGCTGAAGAAAGCCAGAGAAAGGAAGATTAGAAAGGTTGAAGAAGTCCCAAGACTAGTAGAAGTCAAGGACAATGATGAAGAAGAAACCATGGCCAGAATCTCCTTCATTTCTCCCAATGAGGATTTTTAGAACAGAGACCTTCCCCAACACAAGGCTCTCCCTCTTTTACATGTGCCTCTGTACTTGTATCATCGATTACAAAGCAATCCATGCAAATCCCCATCAAAATTGTTGAACTATCACACCTAAAAGCTGTTGAAACCCATGCTCTCATTGACTCTGGAGTGCAAATCTCTTGCATCAATTAGGACTTTGTTCAAAAACATTGTCTCCCAAAAGAACGACTCCCCTCCTCCATTGCTGTCCGAAATGTTGACCAATCCTCAAACAAAAATGGTCTCATCCATTTCTCCACCACACTTTATGTCCACATTGATCAACTCATGCATCACATCACATTCTACATCCTTAACTGTGGAAAAGAGAATGTAATCCTTGGACTCCCCTGGCTTAAACAAGCCAACCCCACCATTGACTGGATCAAATGAGAGTTATCCATTTCCCTCAACTCCAACCAATCCAAGGATCTATACTACAACCATACCAAACCACCCCCCATCCCCCAAATGCCAACCACTTGCCCACCCCACCACATACAGGTCGATTCCATCTGGGATGGACACCTCGAGGACTACATGAAGAAGGAAACCAAAGCCCAGTATCTCCTATGAGCCAATGACAACCACATCATCAATTGAATCATCCATTGTGGATCTCACTTCATTCCCTCTGCCACTATCACCAAACTCACAACATCCATGGAACTAGCTATGGCCGCTGAGAAAGCCAAACCAAAAGTGACTCTCCCACTTGAATACTCCACCTTTTCCTCTGTCTTCTCCAAAGAAGCAACTGACCATGTTCCCCCTAGCTGACCTTACGACCACAAGATCAACCTTGATGATTCCTTTACCCCAAAGATCAGCAAACTTTATCCCCTCTCCCCTGATGAAAAGGCTGCCACTGAAGCTTTCCTTGATGAGAACCTCAAGGCAGGAAAGATTTGTCTGTCCAACTCCCCTCAAGCTGCACCCTTTTTCTTTGTTAAAAAGAAAGACAGTGGTCTCCATCCCTGCCAAGACTACCAATATGTCAATGAACATACCATCTGCGATGCTTATCCCCTTCCCTTCATATCTGACCTCATTGATAAACTCAAAGGTGCCAAGACCTTCACTAAATTTGACATCTGTTGGGGTTACAACAACGTCCATATCAAGGATGGTCATCAATGGAAAGCAGTGTTCATCACACATAAAGGATTATTCAAACCAACCATCATGTTCGTTGGTCTCTGCAACTCTCCTGCCACTTTCCAACACTTCATGAATGACTCCTTCCATGATATGATTGCAGAAGGATGGCTAGTCATCTATATGGACAATCTCCTCATCTTTTCCCCCAACACCAAAACCCATGAAGAACCAACCAAATGAGTTCTCCAACACATGACCAAGTTAGACCTTTATCTCAAACTCAACAAATGCAAGTTTGCTACTGATGAAGTGGAATACCTCAGAATGATCGTTCACCCTGACAAACTCACCATGGACCCAGTAAAGCTGGATGGCATTCATGAATGGCCCACCCCCACTAAAGTCAGAGATGTCCACTCCTTCTTAGGATTTGCCAACTTCTATCAATGTTTCATCCCCAACTACTCCAACATTGCATGCCCCCTCCTTGACCTCACAAAGAAGAACCAACCTTGGGACTGGTCTCCCAACTGCCAACAATCCTTTGACAAACTCAAATGATTATTCCTTGGTCATCCAATCCTCCACCTACCTGACCCCACCTGCCCCTTTGCAATTGCTGCCAACACTTCCAAATATGCCTCTGGTGGAGTCCTTCTCCAAACTGACACCAATGGTGATTGGCACCCTTGCTCTTACCTCTCACAATCCTTCTCCTCCACTGAATGCAACTACAATATCTATGATAGAGAATTCCTCACCATCATTCGCAGCCTCAAAACCTGGTGCCACTACCTTCAAGGATCCCCTTTCCTCATCAAAGTCTTCACAGATCATAAAAACCTCACATACTTCTGCCAGCCTCAAAAACTCAATCAATGACAGGCTTGTTGGTTACTTGACATCTCAGACTTCAACCTCCACCTTACCCACATCCCTGGCACCTCCCTTGCAGTGCTGGACACTCTCTCTCACCAACCAGATCTTCTCCCACCCACTGACAATGACAATGACAATGTCACCCTCCTTCCTTATACTCTCTTTGTCAACCTCATCAACACCTCCCTCCAAAACAAACTAGCCACCTCCTCTGCCTCAGATCCCCTTGTCCTGGATGCCCTGCATGCCACCACTGGTGATGTTCCTGCTCGGTTCTGCTCTTGCCTCTCTGACTGGCAATATGATGCTGGCATTCTCACCTTCCAAGGACATGTCTATGTTCTCCCTGACCTCTGTCGATCTATTGTCAAACACCACCATGATCACACCTCCACTGGACACCCTGGATACCTTAAAACTCACCAGCTTGTTGCCACTGAATTTTGGTGGCTGGGTCTTGCTCAGTTCATCTGCAAATATGTTGAAGGATGTGTTCCATGTCAATCATCAAAAGCAAACACCCATCCCACAGTCCCCCCCCTTTCACCCATCATCTCTTCCTCCTCCATCCCTTTCTGACAAATCTCCTGTGACCTTATCACAGACCTCCCTGTTTCCTCAGGCTTTGATAGTCTTTTGGTTGTGGTCAACCATGGGCTTACTAAGGGGGTGATTCTCTGCCCTACCAAGAAATCTGTCTCCACCAAAGGAATTGCTTCCCTCTTTTTCCACAAAGTCTACACCCAGTTTGGCCTCTATGACAAAATCATATCTGATCATGGCCCCCAATTCACCTCCTTCACAAAGGAACTTGGACAACTCCTCAGATACAACCTTTCCCTCTCCACCACATACCACCCTCAATCCAATGGAGAAACCAAACAGGTAAATCAGGAAATAGAAACCTACCTTTGGATCTTCTGTGGCAACTCCCCTTCCACATGGTCCAATCTCATCTCCCATGCCAAATTCACACACAATCACTGTCCCCATTCTGTCACCAACAAATCCCCATTCTTTCTCATGATGAGCTTTGAACCCTGCCCTCTTCCCACCATCATTGCTGAAACCAACCTTCCTGCAGTCAAAGAACAACTTAAACTCCTCTCTGCAGCTCAAGACGAAGCCCTGGCGGCACACAAACTTGCCAGACAAGTTATGAAATCCTGGTTCCATGGAAAGTTCACTCCCTTTCATAAAGGTGACAAGGTTTGGCTAGAAGCCCAAAATCTGAAACATCTTATCTCCCACCCAAAGTTTGCCCCCAAGCGAGAAGGTCCATTTACAATTACCCAGGCCCTCTCCCCCCTTACTTATAAACTTCACCTCCCACAAACATGGAAAATACACCCAGTCTTCCATGCCTCCCTGTTATTGCCCTATTGTGAAAATGACATACATGGACAAAACTTCCCCTCCCCTCCACCTGACCTTATCAATGGAGAAGAGGAATATGAAATGGAAAGGATTATCTGACACCATGGAACCATGAAAAACAGAAAATTCCTAGTCCAATGGAAGGGATACTCAGCCAAAGAAGACTCATGGCTACCCAAATTGGAGTTTAACCATGCAAAGGAAATTCTCTCTGATTATAAAACCCTTCACCCTCACATCTTCCCTTCCCCATCACCCACATTGCCCACAAAATCCAAACATGTCCACTCCTGTTAAATCCCCTTCCCCCACTGCAGCCACCACTGGCTGGACCACCCCTTTGCTTTACCATATTCAAGGTCTCAACTCAATTAATTACAATCCAGGCATTCCCTGACCCACTTCTCCTCCCCTACATCTCCCCACTCTCAACCCCAACCCAGTCATCTCTGTTGAGTTACCTCTGTACACCCAACAAATCCATCCCAACAACTTCCCTGTCACTGAACAATCCTCATTGATGCTCCTTCTTGAAACCCCCCATCTCATTACCCCCCTTTATGCCCACTTAGAACCTTTCTCCCCTCTCAATACTTTACTCCTCCTTTTTCAAGAGATCCATAGCCTCTACCCCCTCACCAACCAGATGTCTGACTACCCTATGGAACACATCACTGCCCTCCACAAAACCCACACCAAGCTGATCAACCTTGTCCTTTCTGTCATGCACCAATTGGAAATGGACAAACTAGCCAAGGACATTCTATGTTACACTCAAGAGCTTGATGAATGCCACCACTTACACCAAAACCCATTCCCAGAAGCCTCCAAAGAACCCCTTACCCTCAAGGAATTAGCCATTATGGAACAAGCAGAAGTCAGTTGGGAAGGACAGCATAATGTACCCCTTTCCCCTGATCATTACCTCTACAGCCAGGCATATTTCCATTGCCACTGACTTTCACACATCCATATCAACTGCCCATACTATATCTGCCCCCATTGCATTCAACACCACCCTGGCCACACCCAACACCACTGCCCTTGTTGCCCTCATCCATGTACCCTCAATCCAGTGGGTTCCTCTTCCTCCTCCTCAGCTTCCTCAACACACTCTAGGCATTCTGGCTTTGCTCCCCCATCTCCACCCCAACCTCTCATTGAATGACTCTCCAATTCCCCATCCTCTGGCTCAAACACAGCTCCCAGACAAGTTCCCCCCTCATCTTACTGTCATCATCAACCCCTTTGTCCTCATCACTGTCCTTGTCACCCTTTTCCTGATCCAGAACTTGCTGACCTAGACTTGAATGACAACGACCCAGGATATGATGACTCAGCATACAGTATGCCAACATGACCAGTTCCCCTGGCAGAGACAGGTGCATGGATCTCTAATTCTTTTCTTTGATTTGTTTCTTGTTGTAACTTTGAATATACTCCAGGGATAATGTTACGATTCACTTCTATGTATGATAGGCTGGCCCAACCCAGTATCTTTTTCCTTCTTTAAAGTGCTCTAGAACATGCAATGTGTTTGTCACACACCATTCATTTCCATTCTCTATTCTTGTTATCTCTGCTTCTGCTTCTTATGGAAGATTCTATCTTTGTTTGCTTAGTAACAAACCTTCCATGACCTTCCATTAGTTTCCATTCCCTACAGTACTTAAGCCATCATTATACTCGATGTATCTTCAGCTTAGTCCTGCTCAATCTTACCTTGATCCTTTGACATCCTTGAATCTCTTTGAACCTCTTTCATCGACTCTATTGTCAGATGACCTCTTTGAATCTCGTCAACTTCTATCACCAACAGAACCCTTGACCCTCTGGCAAGCCTCCTTGCCCATATACCTTTGACCCCTTGACTTCCTTGTTAGTTCTTTGAACCTATGCTTATTTCTACCTAGACCAAGTATAACAGCTTGCTGAAGATATTTCCAGGGCATGTTGGTGGGTTGTGAAGGTGTTCACTTTGCCAGATAGGAGGCAGGCCAACAGGAGGTGGGCAATGTGAGGGTGGTGTCACCAGAGGTGGAACTGGGCTAGGTGTCCATGTGTGAGACAGTTTGAACTCATCAGACTCATCTGAAGATGATTCAGATGATTCAGCAGGTGAAGAATCAGAACTGCTATCTGTAGCATTTCCTTCAGTATCTGAAAATGTGGTAGTGTACAGGAATTTTCCCAATTTGGTAAGTCAATGACATGAAGTGCCATCTGCCACATTTTGCTCATTTGGTGGGTTTGCAACATTTTGAGGCTGTGAATCCTCATCCTCATGTGGGGCAATTGGTGGGCCAGAGTGCAGTCAATGTGGGGCAGAATGAGAGCATCTCAGGAAGAGATCCTCATTGAAGATCATGTGAGCTGATGTTATGACAGTGTTGTTGGGTCACATGAAAAATGAAGTTTGACTCACTACCAGGGGCTACACCCAAGTAGATCATCAGCTGTGATTTGGGCTGTAATTTGCCACCATGGTGCTCAGCTGGTATGTGCACATAAGCACTGCACCCAAATACATGGAGATGGGAGATAGAAGGTTTCTCCTCCTTAAGTAGTGTATAGTGGGTCTCCCATTTGAGTTGGACCTGTGGAGTCCTGTTATAAACATAGGTTGCATGAAGCAAGGCCCATTCCCAGTAGGAGGGAGGTAGGCAAGCATGTAGACACATCACCTGTGCCTTGTCCATTAAGGTGCAGATTAGGCATTCTGTTACACTTGGCCCAGGTAGGAACAAGTGTAGACCTAATGATAATCACCTAGGTCAAGGACAGGGGTCAAGGGTTACATACTGATGTAAGTCAGGGACTTTCAGAAATGAAGGCTAAGGGTTCCAAAGGACGAAGGTTCAGAGTTATGTCAGATGATATCAAGGGACTCCTAGCAGGATCACAGAGATTCTAGGTGGAGAATACTAAGGATGACAATAAGGAGGCACTAAGGCCAAGCTTAGGGTTGATCTTAGAGAAGGACTAGAGTGGTGAAGGTGAAAACCCAAGGTAGGAATTGCTTAAGGTTACTGTACATGAGCAACAAGTATTTACAGTGGCTCAAAAAACTGTCCCAATGTTTGCATGTTTTGTAGTATATGGCCTCCAACATCAATACCCCTAACCTAATCTAACATATGTTAGTGTATGAAATATAGTACCTACTCCTTGCTTTCTAATGGTGTAAGACCTGAAGGATTTGGTTGAGATTTGATGAAATGGCAGGCACATCAAAATGACACCTCATTGGGACAGTTTTTTGACTTTATACAAGATAGGGTATTTAGTACTTGGTATGACCTCCCTTGGCCTTGATAACTGCTTGGATCCTTCTAGGCATGCTTCCTATCCATTTTTGACACTCCTCCACAGATATTTTCCCCCACTCTTCCACCACCCTATCCCATAACTGATAAACCCCTGAAGGAGAATTCTCATAACCTGAAATGCATCTTTTGAGGTGATGCCATGTGTGTTCAATAGGGCTAAGGTCTGGAGATTGAGCAGGCCAGTCCAGAAGCTTGATACCTTGCTCCTCAAACCAATTTTTGGGCTCTTCTAGAGGTATGCTTGGGGTCATTGTCTTGTTGAAAAATCACCCCCTCTTCAGGAATCCCAGATTCCTCCATGCTTTGCAGCAATCCTTCCTCCAAAATGGCCACATACTGTTCAGCATCTATCTTCCCTTTAACCTCACTCAAAACTCCCACTCCATTCCAGCCTATGCAGCCCCAAACCATCAGTGACCCTCCTCCAAACTTTACTGTACCTTTGACCTCTCTAGAAATCAGCCCCTCTCCCTGCCTTTTCCACACA
>JBBPLE010000233.1:0-49516 GCA_038089675.1 Boletales sp. KT-2023b
TTGCGCCTGTCCCAGACACCGTCTGCACGCTCGAGACCCGCTTTTCTGCAATCGCAGGCGAGTCGGATCCGAGTATCAGCTTGGCGGCGGCCGACGTGTACTCGGGTAGCCCGGTAATCGAGAGGTACTCGTGGTTGTACTTTGGGTCCTCCAACAGTTTCGCAGTCGCCTATACAAGATCGTCATCGAACGTCAGGCATCCTGCCACCAATCCTGACTCGCCTTTTTCACGACGGGAAGCACCCACGGTTTCCCCTCGTCGTCTCTATACGCTCCCACGCCGAGATTCATCTTGTTCGGGTGCGTGTCCTCATTGAACGCAGCCGTCAGCTTGAAAATGCTGGTGGAGATGAGTGTGTGCGCGACGTAATGCGGCCAGAACAATCATCGTACCTGTCTGGTGGCGCGAGGGGTACATCTTGCCAGAGTTCTGCAAGACGAATCGAGTCACGATGAATTCACAACCGGCCAACGGATCAGGACAGACCGCCCAACATGGTTTGTTCTCGATCAGAGAGATGTCGATAGATTTGCTGCAGTCTGCGAGTCATGATGAGCGCGATGGGAACAGAAAGGAGAGGCCGGTTTGACGTCCATGTGATTTGGGAAAATCAGCCACACGTACCTAAATGAAGGGAGAGGAGGTGAGACGGGCTCAAACGGAAATCACAGGAATGGTTATAAGTACTATTCGCGAGCGAGCGGATGTTATCGTGATCAGCCGACTCTGTCCGATGCGTGCATATGACCCCGTTCAACAGCCGCACATTCTCACAAACACGACGGGATGGTAAAGATAGTCAGACAAATTCGATTATACCCGGTATCCAGACGACAAGCGGTAAAAAAAAAAAAAGGCAAACAAGTCCGTGCAGCAAGCCGTCTAGCAAGCCATGACGATGATGTGGATGAGTGAAAGGTGTCACAATATATATATAAAACGGGGACCCGAGGAGACGATAAAGAGGGGCCGGCAACAACATCACGTTGATGCCGCGTGGGGTGTGGCAAAAGGGGAGGCGAGTAGGAGACGTGCGATGCCACACGGAAATCATGCTGTGGCCATCTTTGAGGCGACAGTCCGTTCGCTTTCGAGTTTCGCCTTGTTCCGCTCAAAGGCTTGCTGTCGGCAATCCTCGAGTTTATTGCAGTTGTGGTGCTCCGGGAGACGGTGCTAGGGGAAACACGGGATGAGGCACACGACAACGAAAGGGTGGATCAAGACGGACTGCACCGCAGAATTCGGATCGACAGTGGGGACACTGACCGACGATGCGAAGGACGGCAGAGTTGCAGGGTGTTTCGGCCTGGAGTTGGCAACGCTTCTTTGAGGCCATGGTGAATCAGCACTGTGGGAGATCAGGATGACAACGACGACGACGACGAGGAGCGACGAGGGGCGTACGAGAGTAGTCAGTACAGGTGTGGGTTGGTGGTGGGCAGGAGACAAGCGGAGGAGGAGAGGAGAGCGTTCGTCTCTTATTAATGGTCGAGCACAGCACCGGGGACGCGTCAGCCAGATAGTAGTAGCACAGCCACAACTTCCGGGCCGGAAATGGGTTCACCGGGACTATCTACCCTTCCAGATCTCGACGCCATCCCATTCCCAACGCATCCCAACCCTCACCATCGCCTTGCGCACCCTTTTCGCTGGTACCCGTGCGAGTGGCACCGGGGAGCGTCCGAGGGCAGACTCGATGAACGCTGGGTCCCGTCGCTCGAGGGCCAGGAGGAAGAGGGGTGGATGCGACGGGTCGATTCCAGCCAGGGCACGCACTGTGTGGAAGAAAGGGTCCACGAGCGACACGTCATACAGTGTATCGCTAGATATAATTAAATCAAACTTGGTGCCACACTCGGTGGACGCGTCGCAGCTGCGCGAGGGATCCTGCCACAGCCGTCTATCCCCTTCGACGGTCCAATCGAGCTCGCGGACCTCGATGCGGCCAGCGGTGGCGGGCAGGAGTGGCAGATTCGCAGCGATGTTGTGTCTCAGCACGGAGTTGCAGACGTGCGGCGTGTCGGTGGCAAGCACATCATACCCAAGCGCGCTCAACACGAGACTGTCGTGAGGTGAAATCGGTCTTGTTCGGGCCTGCGAGAAACGACATACGCACGCCGTGAGGCCGACGCCGCTGCCGAGCTCCACGGCCCGCAGACGCGTTCGAGTTGGTTTCAGATGGCACTGCAGATATCCAGCGAGCACTTGTGCGCCCAGCCAGAGCGTCGTGCCCGTGCTGTGGCCGTCGTCGGACTGTTTGAGATGGAATGTGTGCCCGAGATGCGTGTACGACAGGGACGGTACATGTTTCGTGTCGTGCGCTGGTAAAGACATGGATATGTTTTTTCGTGTTGTGTGGCTACGGAAATGAGCTCGTCGCGCTGAACAGCAAGCCGTCGATTCGCACTCTCTTCAAACACGTTCCCTTCTCTCTTCTCCTCCTTCTCCTCCTCCTCCCCTCCTTCCACATGAAGGCATTCCTCAGCAGGCTCAACCGCGGCCTGTCCAAAGAGCCAAAGGACAAGGAAAAACACAAGGACAAGGACAAGGACAAAGACAAGGACAAGGACTCCCTTGCCGCCCGCGACCGTAGCGACACCAACACCCTCAGTTCTTCCTCCCACTCGAACCCCTACTCCCCGAACACGACCCCCCCTTCCCGCGAGAAAAAGGAGCTCGCCCAGCTGCCCCCTCTCCCAGAGTGGCCCCCTCCGCAGTCTCGCCATTCCCTCGTCTCCCCCGTCCAGATTCAGCGCTCTCTCAGTGCCGGCACCACGGGCACCAACCCCGGGACCCCCTCTTCCTTTGCGTCCACCAAACCCTTGCCGGACCTCTCTGCCCGTCCTCTGCCCCCCATCGAGGAACCCAACGATGCCGACAACGACAGTGGCGTCGGTCTCCCCGCCTCTTCCCCAGTTCTACCCGACCCTTCGGATCCACCGTCAAAGTCGGCCGCTCGCAAGGCGGCCGAGAACTCGGAAATTCAAAAAAAAGTCGCTTTCATATCTCCTCCTCCGACTCCATCTGGACCCTCAACCTCACAGCCCCTTCCTGATGTATCAACGAACCCCATTATCTCCGGATCACCCTCTCAAGCCCCTGCGGCTGTTCCCCTCAAAACCACTCTCTCACGTTTTCAAGCCACACATGGCAAAGACACGCGTGGTTCTACATCCACTGCCGCCTCATCCTCACGTACTGACCTGGCTTCCAAACCTACCACCACCGCCCTCTCCCCAATCTCCGTTCAAACCTCCAAGCCAGCTTCTACTCGCACCGCAATCTCTCCTTATCCTGGTTCTATCCGTTCTGGTACGCCTTATTCCCAAATGTCAACCAGCACACGGATCCTCGCCGCTTCCTCATGGAGCGAAGGTGCAGAGGATGATCTCGTCAGCAATCTCGGTCCCCGCGAGCGCACACGCCAAGAAGTCCTTTGGGAGATCGTTGCCAGCGAAGAACGGTACGTCCCCTGTTTTACACTTGTATCTAACCGTTGTCACCACACTTACCCGACTCAGGTACGTCAACGACCTGCAGAAAATGAAAGAAACGTTCATCGACCCTCTCCTCCATCCCTTTGCCCCACCTCCCCCCACCTCCCCGTCCCCATACGACTATGATGATTTGCTTGCCCGCGTCGACTCCCCACACGAGTCCGTCGACGTACTTCCTATTGCCGCTCGCTTCATGTCTCCCACAGGCCTCCGTTCCGACGGTCCGTCTGCCCTCTCCCCTGAAACCAAGTCCCTGGCGCCTACCACCCCCAACATCGATGACGAATCAGCCGAGTCCGAGCTGGACGACCTTCCTTTGCAAACCAACCGCGTGAATCCGTCCGAAAAGCACACTCACCCTCGTTCACCCTACCGTGTGGGCTCCACTTCGGTCGGAAAGAGCAATAGAGTCAAGGAACCTGTGCCTTTCCCATCCCGTTCCCACGTCTCACTTCCCCCAGGCCACCGCATGAATCAGGTCAACGATTCCTCCCAGTCGCTTGGACGGCAGTATGGCCCTGACCGTGAGCGAGAACGCGACCGTGACAAGGACCGGGAAAGGAAGGACAGTGCAAAGACGACCCCGACCGTTCACAGCCGTCTGCTTCGCAGGCCTAAGCGATCTCAGACACAGCCAGACGACTCGTTGCAGCCAGTTCCACCACACCTCCTCCCCGAAGACTTGCGTGTGTGTCTGGAGGTCATCGAGAGCGGCGTCCTCGATGGCCATGTCAAACTCAGCGATGGGTTGAGAAAACGCTATGAAGAACAATATCCCCTCGTACGATCGCTCGCAGACGTCTTTGTCGCCAACGTACGTGCTCTTTTGGTTGTCGTCGGTCGCTTGTTGATTGGCTGCGCAGTCCCATATCTTCCAAGGCTACGCCACCTATGTTCTGCATCTGGAACGTGCCCTCGAGCAGGTGGACAACGCCCTGTCCACGGCGAGCGCTGCCAAGAAGCCCAAGAATCAGGATGCCGCCGAGTGGCTCAAGGTATGCAAGTCTTTGCAGCGACTGGAAGAGCTGGCCGCCGACAAAGCCGAGACCGGCCTTGCGATCACCTTGTCCAAGCCGTTCCAGCGTCTCCTCAAGTATCCCCTCCTTTTCCAAAACCTCCTCTTCCACACCGACCCGAGCACCTACGAATACGAGAGTACCCTCCAGATGGTCGCAGAGGTAGAGTCGATCGTCCGGAGCATCGAGGACGAAAAGATTCAGAAAGAAGACCGAGACAAGACGAGAGACGTGTTTGCGCGTATCGAAGGTCTGGACAAGGTGAAGCAGCTGGCGATCCCAAAACCCTCCCGGCTTCTCGTCGAGGAGAGACAGATCGCCGTGGGTCGCGAGGGATCCACGTCCGCCTCGTCATCCAAAGGGCCGAGTCCGCCCCCTGTGATGGCCACGAAGAACGTCAAGGGAAAGACATCGTTCCGTCGGTTGAGCGACGTTCTCGGGACGGGTTCGGGCATGGGAGGCAAAAAGGACTTATGGTTGGTGGTCTTCAACGACGTCGTGTTGAGGTGCCAGCGAACTGGGACGACGTCGTTGCCGCTGGTATCCAACACAAACTCGCGTACGAATTCGCTGCCGGACATGCAAGGCAAGTCAAAGTATGCCACTTCTGGGCGTAGAAACTCGCATACCAAGCCGCGAAACTTGTACAAGTTTATCAAAGTACGCACGGTGTTTGTCGTGCTTTCACAATCGCTCATGGCGACTGCCACAGATTGAAACTTGGGCGATCGGAGATGTGGTTCAACCAAAAGAAGGTGTTGTATCTATGGAAGAGTAAGGTCGCTGTTATTGCAGCAGCGGTCGCATCTGACCCGTCTTTCCAGCGTTGTGCGTTCCAAAGCGGAGGCGCATTCTTCCGCCCACAAGCCCAGGATAATTCCGCTGCCGGACGATGACGAAGATGACGATGATTCGGATGATTCGGATAAGAAGAGCAAGATGAGCTTTTCTTACTGGGGTGCTGACAAGATCACACTCCAAAAGCCGGTTTTGAAACCCAAGCAACATACCGTTGGTGGGTCTACCCGACGTGTGTCCCCAGGCGGGAGCTCGTATGCGCGGGAGTCCTCGGCCAACGCCAAGTTCGGTACGCGGTTGGTGTCTGATCAAATTTCATCGGGCGTACGACCCGCGAGCAGGAAGACCCAGCCGTCACAAAGTTCCAAGTCGCGTGCCAATCCCTCCGACGACAGCCAGTCCGTCAAGGCCACCGTGACGCGCCCTGCATGGGATACGAGCACCCGTGGCAATAACCCTCCCGCAAAGCGATCTCGCCAGACGTCCCAGTCGAGTGCGGCCACCCGTGCCACGGTGACGCCCACCGCTGGCAACAATACCAAGCCTCAGCTCTCTCCTGTTGCATCGGAAGATTCTGGAGTAGGTTTGTACCGCCAAATCGTTGCCCAGGATCCCTCGTTGACGCAATGATGTTTTATACTTGCGTACTTTTACTTTCTCTCTCTCTCTCCCTCTCTCTCTGTTTTTTTTTTTTGTTTTGGCTGTCGTCCTACCTAGACACCACCAGCACTCCTTAATAGTCGAGTTTCGATACATATTTCCAGCGCGTTCTTGATCCCACGTACTGCACTCTCGCTTACACCATTGCTTTCTTCCCCTGCATCATGACTGACATATTTTTCCACGTGCTTGCTGCATTCCCGTCCATTGGTACTCAAAATGTTTGACGATACCTTACCACTCTCATTCATGTTTCCTTTTCCTCTCTTCTTTCTTTCTTTATCACATTCTCTATTTGCGGAACACACATTGACAGTTTCATTCTAAACCAACACTCTGATACCACCAAGCCCTTTTTCCGGCGCGGTCCCAACGCAATTCCTCTTTAAGCTTTAGCATGTATACTACGAAATTGACAATCGTGTTATTCTTCCGTCCCTTGGTACGCCGCGTTGTGAATGCTGACGCTACGACCGCTCGGGTCCGATGCACAACCCCAGTCGCCGCGCGGTATCCAGCTGGACTGCCATCAGGAACCCCCCCATCATGACGAAACGCAAGCTTGTCAAAAGACTTACCGCACGGCTGTCTTGGCCGCGGCATCGGACGGGAAGTGAGCTGATGGCACACGCGCGCGCGCGCGCAAGGATATGAGCGGTTCGGATGGTTCAAGTGCGGCGCGGCCGCCATCACGTACCTTGAAATATATCTCGAATCAAGTACGCTTCTTTCGTGTCAGGGGTGTCCACCGGCCAGCGTTCGGCACGCAGAGCGAACGCCTCGTCCGACACGACCGCGGCGGCGTGTTCTTTGATGCTGTAGCAGAGTCTCCCCTTTGAACGTCGTACGGCGCTCAGAGACGTGCACGCGCACGCACCCGTCTATCCACGAGTACCCCACGCCGTCCGAAAACTGCTCCTTTTGGCGCCATAGGATCGATTTGGGGAGGTAAGGCTATGAATCAGGACGTCACGGTTGAAACGCGCATGGCTCCTTTGCGTGTACAGCGCATCAACTCACCTTGCCGTCAGGCGACTTATCAAATGCTTTACGCAAGACGTACTTTTTTTTTTTTGATTGATTAACATCAGTCCTCGGTCATGGGCGGCAGTGGGTCAAGGGTCCACTCACCTTTTCCATCTTTGGGTGGCCGTCTGCGTCGACTTCTTGGGAGGTGCCTTTTGAGAACAGCTTCTCCTTGGGGTCGATGTTCATTGCCACGTCTAGAAAGGCCTTGTCGAGAAACGGCACGCGCGCCTCGAGTCCCCACGCCATCGTCGCCCTATGAGATCGGTCAAGATCCGGGGTCTCGATGCGCAACGAAAAACGGACTTGTTTGCACGAAGGCAGTCGGAAGTGTGGAGATTCTTCACGCGGCGGACGCATTCCTGGTGGAACGTCGTGCTGTCCGGCGCAGCGTGGAAGTACAAGTAGCCTGTCGGCGGACGTCAACTCCTCGGCGGTCGTGTGTCTCTTGACGTCATGCGATCGTCTGCCATCCGTACCTCCAAACATTTCATCGCTCCCTTCGCCACTCAGCACCATTTTTACGCCCATGGCCTTGATCTTGCGGCTGAGAAGGTACATGGGCGTGCTCGCCCGGACGGTCGTCACGTCATAGGTCTCGAGATGGTAGATGACGTCTGGAATGGCGTCTAGTCCTTCCTGCACGGTAAACACGAATTCGTGGTGGATGGTGCCTAGAAAGTGCGCGACTTTCTTTGCCGCTAGATGGTCTGGAGAGTTTTCCAGTCCGATCGAGAACGAGTGTAACTGGGGCCACGCGGCAAGCGTCGCTGCTCCGCCGGTCATCACTGTGCAGACCTGGGCAAAGATGGGCCCTCACCTCGCTCGGTCAGATCATCCCACTTTGGGGTCGGTGGACCACTGACCGCCTCGGCCAGCTTGCGTTTGCGCGCCTCAAACTGTGCTTGGGCGACCTTTTCGGTCTCTCGCGCAGCAATGGCGGCAATCAAGCTGCTGTCGAGGCCACCGCTCAAGAGGACGCCGTAGGGGACCTCGGACATGAGCCGTTTCCGGACGGCCGCTTCGAGGGTCTCGCGGATCAAGGTGTAATCCGCGGGAGTGATGGGGGCGAGTGTGTGGTCTTGGTCGCCACCGAGCCACGACGGCTGGTAGTAGCGCGTGGTGGAGTTGTCCTTGCTGTCAAACACATGGCCTGGCGGGAAGGGAATGATCTTGTCGCACTCATCGGTGAGCGCTTTGAGTTCGGACGCGAAATAGGTTGCGCCGGGTCGTTTGGAGCTCCAGCCTTGATAGAGGGTGGTGATACCGATCGGATCACGGGCAGCAATGATCCTAGATGGTGTCACGGATTCGTCCAACAAGACAAATGCGAACATGCCGTCGAGAAAGGTGGGGAGGTGTTTATCATGTTTCTCGTACTGGATGTGTAAGGCGGGGTGAAGCATAGGAGTTGAGCCCACGTACGAGGGGTAAAATGATCTCGCAATCCGAGTGCGTCTTGAACTTGACGTCGGGTCCAAGGCTCGCGCGAAGCGAGAGGTGGTTGTAAATCTCGCCGTTGACTGCGAGCGCGCACTTGCCGTCCTGGCTCACGAGCGGCTGGGCACCGGTATCTGCACGCGCGTCAGACCGCCCTCCGTGGTATCGAAACGAGATACAGACCGACCCCCACGATGGCGAGGCGTTCGTGGCAGAGTATGGCGTCCTTGCCAACGTAGCAACCCGACCAGTCTGGACCACGATGGCGGAGACGTTTCGAGAGCCCAATGAAGCGTGCACGGTCTGCGATGGGCCTTTCGAGGCCGTGTACTGCGAGGATGCCACACATGGTCCAAGTCCAAGATGCAAAATAAAATAAAATAAAAACAATAAGAATGACTCGAACGTCAACCTTTTTCATCTTATCTTATCGCTGTCGGCGTCAAACTTCGCGACGCGACGCGACACTTGCACGCGACGATGACCGTCAGCTCCAACGACGTACAGCGTTTGTTCCTCCAGGCCGTCTTTTCGCGCGGAATCCTGTCTTTTCAGCACGCACAGGTCCTCTGGTCGCGATGCATCGACGCCGTCAAAGGTCGGTTTACATCCAACGCGCGACACCGTCACTGACGTTGGACCCAGTCGCTGACCCTTCGCTCGCCATACGGTTCGAGGACAGCAGACAGGCATGGGACAGGTTCGTCGCCGACATCAACACCGCTCTCAACCCCGTCGACCTCGAATTCCGTCACTCGTCCGACGAGCAGACCGGGATCGAGATGTTCGCCGTGGTGCGTCTCGTCGGCGGTTTCCACCGCGTCGCCTGCGCTCACCCACCCACCCACCAAGGTAAACACGAAGGACGACGAGATTTCCCAAATGGCCACCGATTACACGCCCCTCGAGATTGCCTACTTCAAGGCCATCGTGCGTCGTCCACTGGACGGTGTCCGCCTGTCTGACCATGCGCAGGTCGAACAAATCATGCTTGCTCCCCGCGAGGCCTATTCCATCTCTTCGCTCGCCGCCCTCCGCGAAGTATCCTCTCTCAAATCCAACATGACCAAGTCCCAAGCCGAGACCGTCCTCACCAGCCTCGTAGCCAAGGGTTGGCTCCTCAAGAGCAAGTTGAGCGAGCGTTCCTCGGCTCCCCCCCTCTTTCTGGTGCTGATCCCTTCTTTCAGCCGCGCACGCTACTCCCTTTCGACGCGCGCCCTCCTCGAGCTCCTGCCGTACCTCAAGTCGAATTATCCAGAAGAGTGTCTGGAATGCACGATCTGCATGGAGGCACGTCGTTCTTTTTGACTTCGTATCCGCATCTTATCTCTAGGGTGTGCAGATCGTCACGCGTGGTGCCAGTTGCAAAACGCCCAATTGCAAGACGAAGATCCATTCTCACTGTTTCAGCAAGCTTGCCGCGCGTCGTCTGCAATGCCCTTCCTGTAGGACGGACTGGCCATCAGAATTTAAAAATCTCGCGGCTATAGGTGAGGCTGCCGTTAAAGACGGCCAAGACGAGGGCCGGCGTGTGCGCAGGAAGAGCACCACCGCTAGTGACGAGGATGAAGAGATGGATGAAGATGATCCTCCCCCCACCCAACCTACCCAAGCCCAGCGACGCGGCAAGAAAAAGGCCGTCAGAATGGAGGTCGACGGGGACGAAGACGAAGATGAGGTCCCTCAAAGGTCTCAGGCTCCTGCACGTCGTCGTTCTACGAGGACCCGTTGACCTGCGCGCACCCATTGTCTAATGCGTACTTTTTATCCAATTAACAAGCACTGTCGTATTATTCGTCTATTGAGATTATCCGTGTCATCGCGCGAGGCTCTGCAACGCGTCCTTCGTCATGCCCTGCACCCACCAAGGTATCCACAAACCCGAACTTGCCCTTTCCCCACACTTGTATACGCCGTTTCTCCCTCTGGCCCTCGCCAAATTGTTCGTTCCACTTGCGCAGGTCTGCCAACGAACCCAGGGACTCAGAGCTCGAGGGCGTGATCTCTGTGAGTGCCTTGGTGAAGTGCTTCGGGTGGATGGTTCGTGCATAGGTCACGAATGCATCAGACGGAGGTGTATCCGTGTCGTTTGTTGTGTCTTGAACAGGGGCTTCCAACGATGATTTCCATGGTACGCTCACGCCCTCTTTGACTGCGTCGAGAGCAGCAGAAACACACAAGTCTGTCAAACTCAAACGTCAGAGCATGTGCGCAAGAAACAGAGGCTAGACGCACGCTTCAAATCCGACCCAGAGAAACTTTCCGTCTGTCTAGCCAACGACTTTACATCGACATCCGGCGCCAACGCTTCGTCCCGCAACAGGATATGCAGAATTTCTGAAACACGTTGTCATCAGGCCTTCGGTCACGGATACATCACTTACCCTCCCTTTCCTTCTCTCCAGGCAAGTCCACTAGCAGCCTACGCGGCAATCTCCGTAGTACTGCATCGTCGAGATCGAAAGGTCTGTTGGTAGCGCCGATGACCACGACTCTTTCATCCACACCCGTTTGGCTCTTCAGTCCGTCCATCTCCTGCATAAACTCAGTAATGACACCACGGTGGGCCATGGCGCCACCCGAGTCACGAGCGGATGATCGCGCCCCGAAAAGGGCGTCAATTTCATCCAGAAACACGACGCAAGGCGATAAACGGCGAGCGAGGCTAAAGGCTGCCTTGACGAGCTTTTCGCCTTCGCCGACGTACTGAATCGAGAAAGTCAGGGATTGCACAGGTGGAGCTACCATGAGGGCCTACCATATCCATGACGTCGGAGGGCGACACCATCAACATCCTGCAGCCAGCCTCCTTTGCGAGAGCCCGTACGACAAGAGTTTTTCCAGTTCCCGGGGGTCCAAACAAAAGACATCCGGTCATGGCATGTTCTCTCAGGATACCGGTTTGAAACGCGGCGGGATAAAGAAGTGGCAGGGATACAATTGTTCTCACAGAGTCGATGGTATGCGAAGGAAGATGGACCTGCGAAAAAGTCGTCGAGAGCGTAGCTAGTCAAGTTGCATTAGTGATCACGGATCATATCTATCACACCCAACTCACCGGGATCGACAATGCAGCCCAATAGCCGCTTTTCATGGGGATCGAGGTCTTCGTCTTGCCTCACCTTTTCCACTACTTCGTCTATTAATCGACCGTCTTCACCTTCTTCGAACTCGAGCGCGTCCAAATCATCGTCGGTGACATCATCAGGTTGGCTCTCGCGAACGATGCGGACGCGTGCGTCTTTTGACCATGCCCTACGAAGATCGCGCGAAGAGCGTTGTGCTGCCCAAGCACGGTGTATCACAGACCATGATACGGACGTCGGCTCAAGGGTTGCACTGAGCGCCTTGGATGACGTAGAAGACACGGCAGGGGATATAATGGAGACAACACTTCCAACAGCTCGGTCTGCGATCTGGCGTATCGAAGGCCAGGGCTCGACGCGCGTGCTCCAGTCCTCCCACATATCGTGTTCTTCAGGATACTGCGGGCTGTTCGACAAAGGAGTTTCCACGGCATCAGCAGGGGACCCTACAATCTCTGCGGATGCGTCGAGCTCCACGTAGTGCGGCTCGGAAGATTTCTCGACATTGGCACCAACGTCATCTCCCTCTGTCAACGGACCTGTAACATTGCTGGCACCTGCTTCCAACACACCACCAATCCCACCAACACCCATTCGCATGGCCAGCTCGTTTATTTCCCTCCGTCGGGTCATCCTACACCTCCTTTCCGCACCATGATCCCGTGAACCAGGAAGAATGACGGAGGCGCGGAAGAATTTTCCGGAAGCATTGCCTCCTGTACCACCGTCTTCCGTGTCGCCCTGCGCACCCCCTAGCATATCGAGGAAAGGAGGTGCACCTCCTCCTAACAAAAGTATTGGTGGGCGTGGAGCATCAAAATCGGGAGAAGACGTTTGAGGACCGGGTTGAGGGGGGCCGCTGACTCCACCACCATGAAATGGGAAAATACCTGACGGAGGGGAGGCAAAGAGTCGGGGGACATCCTCGAGGAGTGCAGCATCCCCGTGTTTTTCCCACCTCCGGAGGCGCTCTCGAAGACGTTTTTCGCGCGCCCGGGTAGCATAATCGTCCTCGCCCCATTCGGAAGGAAGGTGTAAGGGAAGCGCAATGTTAGGAGTAGAAACACCAGGGGTGGAACGAGCAGTGTGTCTGCGGCGCCCGGTGACCGAGCCCGGGCTGGGTGGTAGCTGAATCGCAGGGGAAATTGAAAACGGTCCTGCGAATGGAAGAGTGAACGAAGATGGGCCGACAAGTGGTGGTGTGATACCACAGACAATTGTCATCGGACATGCGACAGGGGACGAAGGACGCGAGATAGGACCGGTCCTACGCGCGCGTACTGCACTGAGGAGATGTGGGTACCAAGTAGGTGCTGTGGGTGCAAGCGTGGGGAAGTCGCGGATATACACTATGCGGGGGCGAACGCGTTGAGGTTGTGACGCGTCGGAAGACGCAGGGGAAGACATGTTGATGAGGTCATCGAAGAAGGCTTTGATCCGACTTGGGGTGGGGGAGGAACGAGACGGGGTAAAGACCGAGGAGGGGCGTCCACGAGCTGCGGCGACCGGGGCAAGGACGTGGAGCGTCATCTGGGAAATGCCTGCTGGTGGCGCACCGGACTCGGGTTCTTCCCCCTCTTCTGCGGCAGGAACAAGGCGGCGGGGAGGAGAAGGAGAAGGGGCAGGATGGTAGTGGAGAGGGTTTCTCGGCAGCTGGAGGGCATTCGCCGCTGCAGGGCCGACGGGGTCAGCGCGTGGGCAAAGTGGACGGCGTTGATGACTGCACCTTTGCCAAAATGGCCCCATTCACCGGCGGCGAGGTGAACGGAATCGATGACGAGAACTTCGGCGCCGGTTCTGCGGGCCAACTCGTGGACGGTCGCGTCGAGGACATAATCGCCACCTTCTACGGGACAGTACAACGCAAGGGTCGGCTCTATAGGGGGACCTGAGGGCGAGGAATACGCCGCACGATGTTGAGTCTGGGGATGGAGGGCGATGTGCAGATTGATGAGAGCGTCTTCAAGCAGCTCCGGCGGGGGCAACGCGCTCGGGTCAGGGGGTGAATCGGGCAGCCATAGGATGTCGAGACCGGGGGGTAGCTGGTGTTTGTCGTCCAAATCCTTGGAGGAAGCGGGAGATGCTCGCTGTTTTCGAGGTGGTTTCTCTGGTGCAGGATCTGTGGGAGGTTCTGCTTCTGGCGGCGAGTCTGAGGCGGCGAGGACGTCCTGCTCGCCGTGCTGCTCGCCGATGACCGGCTGCGAGGATGCGAGTCGCTTGTGCACGGTCGACGTCGGGCGGTCGGGCTGGGTGCTGCTCACGCTGGGCTCCTTGGGCGACTTTGTGCGGGCGAGCGTCGGTGTAGTTGGTCGTACGAGAGACGTCCTGGACGCCCTGAGGGCCGTCCTGGCGAGCTGGGACGTTCTACGCATGAGTTTGAGTGCTGGTCGTTGTCTCGTACGGCGAGCTCGCTGTCCGTGGCAGCGACGTTGGACGACTCGGTTTTTTC
Organism: Boletales sp. KT-2023b; assembly: GCA_038089675.1. Classification (NCBI taxonomy): domain Eukaryota; kingdom Fungi; phylum Basidiomycota; class Agaricomycetes; order Boletales; species Boletales sp. KT-2023b. The sequence goes on from JBBPLE010000233.1 coordinate 13,974, forward strand.
GGGGCAATTAAATTTCTCACGTGCAGCTCCTGAGCTCACTGCGGACCGGCCGCTGGCTGAAGCGCTCTCCTCCACGCCACGTCCTCATCATGGGCCGCGACAGACTCGCAGCACTCAGGGTGCGGTTCATATCCAGACCCTCGCACGGGCCCACTCACGCCCCGCACAGGCCCAGAGACAGGTCGACGCCCCTCAACCGTCCATAGAACTCCAGCGCGTGCCTCCTGCTGCACAGGCGCTGTCTGCCTCGAATGGCACCTGGAATGTTTCGTATCCGTCTGAGACGTCTTCCATGGCTGGATTTTATACCGAGGTGTGCTCCCTCTCACCTCCACGCCCGTCGTCCCCGTCATGTGAACCTCGACCCATAGACCGCCGCCATTGAGCAGTCCATCCTCGAGTTCGCCGCAAACGTGACCGCCATTGCGGATCTACAAGCTCGCTCTTTGAATGCACTCTCGGAAAAGGATTCTGAAGCCAACCACGCTCGACTCGCCGACCTCACAGATTCCACCCGCGCTCTCAGCAATGCAATTTCGCAACGTATCAAGGCTCTCAAGGTCCAGCCCGATGGTGCCAGCGTGCAGGAGGCAGAGATCCGAAAGAACAGAGTTCGTTAAATGACACGCCCTTCATGATGACGTCACTGAAACACATCAACCGTAGATCACAGTGATACACGGAAAATTTGTCGACACTCTCCAGAGGTACCAGAACGTCGAGCAACAGTATCGGCAAAAGTACAAGGATCGTGTGGAACGGCAATTCAAGATTGGTGATTCCGATCTCCTTGGCTTGCTGACCTATTGTTTTAATTCGGTCCGTATGTGCAGTCAAGCCGGAGGCAACCCCGGGCGAGATTTCTGCCATCGTGAATGATACTCAGGGTAGCAGTAATGCAATCTTTCTTCAAGCTGTAAGCATCTCGTCCGGATGTTGCCAGTCACACGTTCAGTCCCTCTATCCAGATTTCGTCTTCCACCCGGTATGGTGAATCAAGGCAAGCATACCGCGAGGTTCAAGAACGCCACCAAGACATTCAGCGAATTGAAACCACTCTGGCAGAACTCGCCCAGTTATTTAGCGATGTCCGTCCCATTTTTCATTTGGCGCCCGTCGTGCTGATCGTTGGGGTCCAGATGGCTGTGTTAATTACCCAGCAAGAGGAACAGATCACCTCTGTTGCGACCAAGGTCGCTGGCGTAGAGGAAGATACTCGGAAAGGGTATGTGGATGGTTTCCTCGCTGAATCATTGCTAACGACCAACCAGGGTGGGAGAGGTGGACGTTGCGATAAAACACGCACGATCTGCTCGACGGAAGCGATGGATATGCTTCTTTATCACGGTGATTGTAATTTTGGTGGCAGTAGGTATCGGGCTGGGGGTGTACTTCGCCCAGCATCCTCCGAAAAGTAGCTGAGCACGTCCGTTATTACTTGGTACATTGAATCCTACTACCGTACATACTTTCCGTTGTAATTCTAATGCTAATGCACGGACTGAATCACGCTGACGTGATGTCGGAGTGGTCGGCCTCACTCTAATTTTTTCCTTGAAGCGCGTCATTTCTCCTTCCCAGACACTCTTTCTCTCTACTTCTCTCCATCCCACACACACTTCCTCCTCGCCGCCCACAACGATGAGCAGACGTTCCAACGGCTCGGCCAGCAACTCCAATCACAACCGTACGCCTCGCAGACGGGACTCCCTCCGATACTTTGATGCCAAAGCTGCTGTGGATCTCGCTACCGCCCAGACGTATTCTGAAAATGTCTTTCTTTTCGTCCCCAACATCATCGGTGCGACCTGGCTCTTGCGTTTACACAACCTCGCTGACCCACGCGCTTAACAGGCTACACGCGAATCATCCTTGCCGGGCTCTCGCTCCACTTCATGAGCTACCATCCAAAATACTGCACGCTGGCATATTGCATATCATGCCTGCTCGACGCCGTGGATGGTCAGGCTGCCAGGTGGCTCGGGCAGACATCCAAGTTTGGTGCGGTGTTGGACATGGTTACTGATAGGTATGTCGGTCTGTCACCTCTCATCCTGACAGTGCTGACCTCCGTTTCGAAAGATGTACCACCTCATGTCTTCTCTGCTATCTATCCTCCGCATACCCCAGTTTCGCTCTCTTCTTCCAATTCCTCATCGCGCTTGATTTCTCAAGCCACTACATGCATATGTATAGGTAACCATCAAAAATCCTGCTTGCCGTGTGGTGTGGCTGACACATTCCTCCCAGCTCCCTCGTGACAGGGTCTCGAAGCCACAAGCTCGTAACGAGTGATGTGAGCCGTATTTTATGGTATTATTACAACGACTCGGTGAGTTTCTCATTCCCGTGTTTCACTATGCCTCTTAAAGAAGGTGAACAGCGCACCCTATTTTTCATGTGTGCCGGCAACGAAATGTTTTTTGTCTCGCTCTATCTCATGAAATGGGTAGACACCCCTATCTCGGAGTCGCTCTCTTTCGACGTCTTCCCGTTCTTTGTGTACCTCGCATCTTTCACGTGGCCGCAAGTTCTGGCGCTGGTGTCGTTCCCTGTATGCCTGGCAAAGAACATCATCAATCTCGTTCAGTTGTGGAAGGCAAGCAAAATCCTCGTAGGGGTGGATTTAGCCGAAAGGGCTGCTGCGCGGGAGAAGCAGAGTGAATAAAGTTGGGTCAGAGAGCATTGGACACCTACTCACATCTAGACACGGAGGATTGTTTGCCACTCGACGAACGCTATGAAGTTTGCTTGCGGACATATAACCTAAATTTTCCGATTTCAAACAGTTGCAAGTCGTAACACTGAACCCTACCTGCATTTTGCTATCGTGTGAGCCGTTGTAACGATCCACAGCATCTCAATATTTTTTCACGTCACATTTACATAGATACTGCATAATTGAAAGCTTCTCTTTAGGTGATAAATTATGCTTTGATGGCACTTCTTGGAGGAATCCAGCGGTCTTCTGTTACCTATATAATCGGCCTGTGGGTCGCTGTGTTATCTTATTCCTTCTCAGACCAGTTGGTTGTCTTGCTAGGTGTCTGGCCGAGTACAAAAACGACCAACGAGCGCGAGGTTTTATGAGACCTACTAGTGCCCACCAGATCTAGCGTGAGCGTTCACGCACATGTCAAATCCAGTGTCCCAGCTTTTGCAACCTCCTTGGAGCAGGCCATCTTGGATGGCACAAGCGGCGCAGACCGCTCGACGTATGTCTAGACTCCCGGTGTGATCGGTTCAAACATACGCCCAACGGTCGATGCGCCCGTTTTTGAAATACATACATACGGTAAGCCAGGACGGGCACCTTGGCGTCTTGCGCACGACGAGTCTGGTTAGAGCATGCACGTCTTGGTCCTGCAAACAGAACGAAGACCACAGACAGAATTGGCACCCCTGACGGGCGGTTCATCCGGATCCGCAGATAAAGAGTCTGGAACGAGAGAATGCCAACTCACGACGATCGATCCCGATCAAGGGACGGCTGTCTACTGAAACCTGGACCTGAAGCGAACGGGCATTGAAACAGTCAGTGCGACTGCAAGGTACACGGCCCCTGTGTCCGAGCTGGAACGACCAATCTCGGAGTAAACTGAAACAATTGTTGGGCGTACGAATCGTCGACCCGGAAACACGTCGTCCGGGCTGCTCGAAACCAGCAGAAGCAAGCGATCATTAGCGAATTCATGCCAGAGCATCACATACATGTATAGAACTGTCATCAAGCGCATTAAACTACGTGTCCAGCGACCGCCTCGTGCTGCAAACGCGTAGGGCACCGTCCACGTCACGGCTTTGGAACACGAAGCGTCTTGCTAACCATCGCGGCCGCCCATACGCCGAAAAGAATGCTAACCAGGTGTACATCCCCCCGACCACCGGAAGGGCCCCACAGCGTCACGATTCCACCTGGTATCCCGGCCTTGCCCTCTATCCAACCCTGGCGAGTCCAGTAATACAGCACGCTGACGAGGGCAAGCGAAGAGGGAATAGGAAGTCCTTCAAAGTACCGGGCTTTTCCGCCCCCGTCTTTCGGGACCAACGCCACGGTCGCGTTGAAACGGGCAAGCCGTGCTAGCCCACAACATATAAAGCCTGTTAGACAAACAGTGTCGAGATACGTTCGAAGGCCAACCGCGAATGCGAGTACGGCAGGCGCAACGCCAAACGAAATCTGAAAGAGCTAGTGAGAAACGAAGGCATGTCATAAGACGCGTTCCCTACCAGGTCGGCCAAGCTGTCCAGTTCTTGCCCGAGCAAACTGGATGATTTTCTCCACCTCGCAACTTTTCCATCGAAGAAATCAAACATGAGCCCCGCGAGGGGCAGGGCGAACGCCCACCACAAGCTCTCGTCATCGTTCGTGACCAAGTACTGAGCCGAAGAAAAAATCGAAAAGGAGCCACAGACGCCATTCATGATCGTGACCAAGTCAGCCAACCTAAAATTCCTGAAGTCGCCGATTCAGCATGGCATCGACCAAGATGCACCAAGTGCGTGCCATACCTGACCATGGAAAAATGACCATCGGTATCTACGTACTGTTGAAGAGCAGGGCTATCGCCATTGGGCTTGGTTGTCTTACTGCGGGGCATAACGGTGACAGAGACGTTGCGCAACGGAGCAGAGAGAGCGGCAGACGACACGAAATGTGGCTCGGAACGCAGCTGAACCTTACCAATATGTGCTCGACACCCACGGGGTCCAAAGTCTGCGGACCGCTGGTACCGCCTAGTGCAACTACAGTATTATTCTACCATCACTTCCTCTTTCTGCGGCTTTTCGAACTCGATGCTTCTTGCGGCATACTGGTTGGGGTGTGTAACGCTATCACCACCGCCTATACCTTCTCCTCTTTTCACTCCTCGACTGACATGCGTTATTTCAAACACCCGCGTGCAGGCAACGTGATAGTGCCCGTCCTTGACCGTTTTCATAATCTCATGCAGATCCGTCGAGGTGAGGCCTTGTGAAGAATACATCGCAAGAAGTGCGGGCTGCAGGTTTTCGGGGCTGAAGTGACGGTATGGACACCCATGACAGTCTCCAACGCCGGGTCTGTCGGTCGTCAGGATTTGCTGACAACTACAAGTGATATCAGTCTCGATGTAAAGAAGCTAGACAACGTTTGTTTGCCTTTTGGCGGGGTAATTTGCCCGTTTTCCTTCCAGGCCATACGAATGTCTGACGTTGTATTTGTACTCCTTGTTGAACTTGTCGTCGGTGATGTTGCTAAACGATTTCCTCCAGAATGCAATCGCCTCGTCGATCGAGAGGCCCAAAACCTAGGAATGGTCGAGTCCGTGTCCAAACGCTCAAATCATGCCCATACCTTGAGAAAGAGTCCGTATTGCAACCGCCCAAAGTGCTTCAAATGGTGGTCCCTGACCAAGCACTCGTGTAAATTTCGCATACACATCGGGAAGTGTTTCCTCGCGAGATCGTGAACCATGTCGGCTCGGATCTCATCCCCGGTGGCCGAGGCGTTTATCCATTCGGACGGAACTCCTGCGAGGAAACCCTGGGATAGATTATTTAATATAGGTAGCAGTCTCGTGTCCTCGTCCATACGCGGGAGCACTTTGGCAGTGTGCTGCCCGTCGTCAGTGCGGTGTGATAGGATGTCCAAGGGAGAACCGACCTCGAGCGCCATCTCCAATTTTCTCTCAAATTCGTTGAACACGAAACTCGATGATTCTTGGCTGGGAAGATAGGCAAGCCCTTCGCGAAGGAACACACGTCGTTTGGCGACCAAGTCAGGTACTCTGATCCAAGGAACCTGCATCGGAACGTTCAGTCAACCGTACCCGTTCGTGTCCTGAGGCGCACTTTGTAATATTCTAGAGCGTCCAGGTTGGGCGGCGAGACTTGTTTTCCTTCCAGCGCTGCCAATTCGGTCGAGAACTGTTTCTTTTCCGCTTCGCCGACCTGAATCACGACGCTTCAGCACGAGAAACGACGTGGAGGCTCGCCGAGCAACCTTTTCCCACTCGAACTTGTGTTCTGCAAGAAAATTCTTACGTTCCGTGCTGTCATCCGTCTCGTACCGCACCTTGAACAGCGTCGTCTCCGCTTTGACGAACCGCCGCCTCAGATCTTCCCTACAAACCAAACGACAGATATGTATGTTTAAAAAAAAGGAAAAAAGAACCCCATGCACGTACGAACGACAGAACGCCAGTCGAAGCACAAAGTGCCCAAGATGGTCTTTGCGTCGTTCCTCATTCACGTTTTTGGTGGTCGCCGTGGAGCTGTTGAGCGGGAGGTACTTTTGGCACTGGAGATGGGTCACGCTCTTGAGCTCATCCCACGATCGGTTTCGCGCAAACGAGGACTCGATCTCGGCGAGCACCCGCAGACGATCGATCGCAAATGTCTCAAAGTCCTCGAGCGTCACTTCGTAGAGTGGTGGCTTGTCGTAGCTGACGCAACTCTCAGCGCATCGCCCACGTTGTCATGCAGCAGTAACACATACAAGTTCAGTCGGAAAGGGTACTCTGTCGCTGTGTTAGCGTTGGCTCGCTTCGTCTTGAAGGTGGCTTTATCTTTGTTCTTGAACATCCTGACGTTTCGGATGGATGATCTGAAGCTGTCACGAACGCGAGGCGTCACGCGTCCTGTCACGTCTCATACCGCCCGGTGTAATATGTACAGACGATAACATTAACGCAGCGAAATACATAATACTAGGCGCTGGCATAACATACATAACATGTGTGTCCGGCTTACTGTAAGATAGATGCACGACAACTAGCCCAATCGCATAATACACATCTAGACATCAACCACTGGCACGCGGTGGTCCAGGCGTCGCAGTGCGTCCCGACGGTCGGCGAACCAGTCTCTTCCGCTTGTTGGCGGTACTAGACGTAGGAGAATCCTCTTCGACATCAAACGTGACACCAGGACGACGGATACGTTGATTCCTGTGCCCTTTTCGTTCAGCTGCTTCTCTGTCCCTCCATTCCGACGCCGCAACCAGGGGGTCACGAATATCTGGGGGTAGGATGTGAGGCAGTGGTTGAGCCTGACTGATGGCAGAGTGGTCAGGGGACCCGATCACAGTGTTGGTCTATCCAATGGTGGTTAGTCGCACGTCGGAATGAGGGAATGGGATGCTCACAGCAGTGTTGCCGTCACAGACATCGAGGGAGGCAGCTGACACCGTTCGGTTCCGTTTGTTGTTATGCATGGCCAGGAACTTGAACGGCGTAAACATATGTGGTGTGGCAGTATCCTTGTGCTCTCGGCCCACTTGCGCTGGACGAAGAGGAACGGAAATCGGATCGGGCACTCTCCCTTTAGACTTGGCCTGTGGTCTCGTATGCGTCGGGGCGGGGTTGGTTGGGAGTGTGGCGGCGTTCCCCTCCTTTGGGGCCGAAGCCGGTGTCATCCCACGAGGCGTAGGTGTGGCAGCGGGGTGTCTCCCTTGGTCGACAGATGCTCTGGTGGCCGTAGAAACAGCTGGGGGCTCAGCCGCCTTGGAAGAAAGTGTTCTCGTCCTGAAAAGGCCAAACAATCCTGATGCTTTTTTCTTATCATCTTTTGAGTCTGTAGATGGATGCCGTGACCGGATTGGGACTCCCATAGGCTGTGGTACCGCATTCGAGGTATCTGGGTTGAGCATAGGGGAGGGTGCAATGGATGAGGGGGTTTTCAGCATATCAGAGTCATGTGCACGGTCTGAGGGTGACAACCGTGTTGATCGAACAGGAGCAGGGGCCAGCGCATGCCCAGCTACAGGAACCCGCGTTGTTTGGGACTCTGGAATCGGCCGGGATGGAAAAGGTTGAGTAGATACTGTGGGTGGGAGAATAGGTTGGGAGTATTTGCGAGGTGAGACCGGCCTTTGCACCGCCGAAGACGTTGTTGTGGCAGGCAGTGATACAACTCGGTGGTGAGCGGGTGGTTGAGCTGAAGTTGCATGTGTCTGTTGGGTCGTTGCAGAAGCAGTTCCTGTACGGGTGGACGTAGGGTGTACATGTGACGAAGTTGCAAAGCTGCGTGCGGTAGATGCTGTAAGATCACGAGGTCGAGTAGAATCTGCGATGGGTTGTTCTTGATAGGCCTTGATAGATGCTATTGGCATTACAGTCGTGGACGGGGCATCTACAGTAGCCGGTGGTATAGCTCCTGGTCGGCTCGCCTGTTGTCTGAGTGGCTCTGGAGCTGGATATCGAGCTTTGCAATCAGTCAGCGAATCAGACATATGTAGTCCTTACGCACCAACGGACGGGCCTGAGCCGCTCGTCGTCTGTGTGGGAACCTTGGTCCCAGGAGCTACGCCAGTGGCATTAGGAAGTAGAGCAGCAGTCGACGCATACGTGGGCTTGGAAACCGAAAAGCCTTGTATGCTGGCACTATTCGCCGGTTGCTGTTGACTAGTGGCAGCACTGACAGGATTAGTGGTGGTCTGGGTTTGAACAGGGGCAACAGCAGCCTTGCTCACACTTCCGGCAATACCAGGATTAGTTGCCATAGACGAGGAGAGCTTGCTTGCTTGCAACATCTCTGCAGCACGCTGATGAGTACGAGAGGATGTGGCACGTTGAGCAGGCGCTGCCTGGGCAGACACGGAAAACGTAGGCTGAGCAGGTGGTGCAGAAGATGGCACGCGAGTAGACAAGGGTGGAACAGTAGAAGTCGGAGGGGGCATGGGCGGAGCAGAAGATGGCATGCGAGTGGACATTGGTGGAGCAGAGGTCGGAGGGGGCATCGGCGGGGCAGAAGATGGCATGCGAGTAGACATTGATGGAGCAGAGGTCAGAGGGAGCATCGGCGGGGCAGAAGATGGCATGCGAGTAGACATTGATGGAGCAGAGGTCGGAGGGGGCATAGGTGGGGCAGAACTGGGATCGATGCTACGGAGTAATGATGGATCTTTGCTTCCTAATGGGGGGGAAAATTTATGGCCACTTTGGTCCAATGCCGTAGTTCTTGAAGACGGGTTTGCGTTTGCGCCGCTGTTGTGCTGCAATGGAGGTCTCGACGACGACGAGATTGAGGGAGTCATCATGGGTGGACTGATCGTCATTGGCTTGCTTAGCACCGGCAAATCCTCCGGGACATCCTCGATCGTGACTTTTGGTCGTGGTCTTGTAGGGGGACCCGAAGACTGCGATGGAAGGATGGGGATAGGGCCCATGATTTCTTGGTGGACTACTCGCACTTCATCAGACTGAGCAAAGGTTGGCTTCGAAGACCTCGCATCAGCGTGAGCCACAGCTGTAGACGCATTCAAAGGTGGGACTATATTGTTATCCTGCTTGTCAGGTGTAGTACGTGGAGACGGGGGTTGGATCAAGGTCACGGGTTGCGAAGAAATATGGAACATTTCGTGTTGTACCTCTGGAATAGAAAACGCGTGACTTTGAGGATGACCATCGATCTGCAAACGTGTCGGAATGATCTCGCTTGCCCGTGTCTCAATCGGTGGAGGTGGAGAGTCTTCCAGGCCTTTTGGCGGCGGAATCGGGAGTGGTGGCGGCGAGAACTGACCATCATCCTCAGGAGATGGAAGAGATGGTGGCCGATACGGCTGAAACAATGAAGGTGCATGCATCTGCGGTTGATAAGATGGCGGTAACGTATCCCGCACTGTAGGTTGCGGGGGCAGAGGTTGTTGGTCTTGTGCGCTGGATGTTATTCTCGAGACTAGTGTCGGGGCAGGAAAAGCAGGAGCAAGGAATGCATGGTTAATACGACCTTGTGGCAAATCTTGAGCCAAAGTAACTGGAGTTGCTCCGACGATAGCGATCTGTGGCGGGCCAAATAAATTCTGCTTTACGTGCTCCGGAGTGGATGTCTATACAACCTAAATGAGAAGGGACGAAAATCCGGCTTAATGGACAATACCTCTTTTACAGCACCAGATTTTGGGGAATTGCTCGCCAAGGTGCCTCGAGGCGTACCAAAGCTGGTGTCCCTCGTCCTTGTACTAAGAGAGTTCCGCTGAGAGGCAGCAGATGGAGTGGTCGCCTGACTAGCTTTCATCATCGACGAAGATGCACGGGGGTACGAATCGTCATCTTGTGAAAGCACTTGACGAAGTTGTGAACGAGGCGTCTCCGAGTCAAACTGGTGCTCTCGCAGATATTTATCCTCTCGTGATATCTTGGCCCGTTTCACAGAGGCTGGTGTTTGAACAACCCAGGAAGCTTTTACTGTGGTACCGTTGGATACGTGCTGGATCCCTGGTCGGTCTTCTGTTGTCGAACGTCGATCTGCAGATTGCTGAATAGTATGTATGCCGTCTCGGGTAGAAGGTCGAGAGGATGCGGGGAGCGTCTGAGGAGCATTGGTCGGAGTAGGATGAACGCTATGGTATGTGGATGGCACTTGTGGGGAAGTGGAATGACCGAAGAACTTAAGACTCGGATGATTAGATGTCAGTGGGCCATGAGTATGTCCAGCGTGTGACGGACTGCCGTCAGGTGAATGAGGGGGGGATGGGGAGACGGAATACTGATTGAGGATGGGAGGTACAGCTGAGGTATGATGTATGACAGATGGCGGACGGGTAGGGACTTCATTCGGTTGTGTGCCTTGAGAAACAGAACGCAAAGGGCGTGGGCCGACGACGGCAGGGGGAACGGGGTTATTGGAGGAGGTTCTGTGGGCTGAACGAGATGGTGGCCGGCTATGCGGGTAAGGATGTTCCGGACCTTGTTCCGAGTTCCCACGAGTATAGGAGTGGGACTTTGAGATTGGGGCGGGCACGACTCGACTTGACTCGTGGATCGACATGAGCTGGCCAGGAGGCGGATTTTCCCCATGAGGTTCAGGACGTAAATGTTCCGTGACGACCGGTCGATCCCGCTTCTCAGAAGACTGCGAACGAATATGACTAGAGGGCTTGACGATTGATGCGGAGGTTGGAAGGGGAGGATGGATGACGATTTCCTGTGGAGCATCTGAATGTGAAATTGCTGAAGACTTAAAATGGGCATCGTGCGGATCAGAAGGACCCTGGCCCGCGCGAATACTGACAATTTGTGGTACGATTGAAGTCCTAGAGTCGGCGGGTAAAGTGGATGGATTGGGCGCTGGTGTGACGAGAGGAATGTCGACGTTGACCGGTGCTAAGGGTTGGCGAGGATCTTGATGGAGCCCGTACTTGGCCTATGATTGGGGTGAATTGGAGAATGGGATTCGCGGGGAAGAGGAAAAATACCTCTGGTCTCCTGGAGTCATCTCGTGGGCCTAGCGTCATATCGAGATTGGGCCTATCCCTCGTGGAGTTTGGGTCACTTCTGTGCACAGCAGGACCGGAAGAGGTTCGTTCCATACGATACTGGGATCGGATATGAGCACGGGGAGTGTGATATAATGATCTGAAATGAACAACCTTGGTAGCGGTCCGTTCGGTATCACTACCGGATTGAGCACCCTGTGCAGTCGATGGACGAGGGTCGCGATACGAGCGCTGTGACTTGACTTTGGGTGGAAGGTAAACAGGCATTACGCGAGGGGCAGGCGGGGGATCACCTGTCTGCTGTGGGTCCTGTTGTGGTGCAGTGGTGGGCTGAGTGATCGGGTTGTGCGTGTTTTCAGGCAGGTGTCGTCGACCCTGTCGACGTGAAGAATGATGTATGGGAGAATATAAACTGTTAAGAAGGGACTCACGGTGGAAGCGGTTCCATCCTCGGTGCGGTATCTTCTATGGGCATTGCTGGCAGAAGGGGGCTCTCTGGCTGAAAGCGAGGTCTTGGAAGCATTCCTCTGATCGGGATACAAGACGCCCTCTGTGTCGGAATCCTTTCGCCTATCATGATGTCTGCTCTTGGCTGGGTCTTGGTAGCGGACGTCCGGGGCACGCTCACGGTCTCGGTCACGGGGACGCTCCGTTCTGGATCTATTGTGTCTGGGATCGAGCTCAGCGACAGGTCTGTCCCTCTCACGTTCTCTGTCTCTGTCTCTGTCTCTGTCTCTGTCTCGTTCCCGTTCCCGTTCCCTGTCCCGCCGGTCCCTCTCGCGATCCGTGTAGGGATCCTTGTGGTGGCGTGAAGGGACGTCCCGTGTCGGGTTCCAGAATGCTTGGGTGGGTGGGGCTACGAGGTGGGGCTGTGTCGGAGGGTGTGTGGTACGGGAAGGATGCTTGGAAGCCCGGGGCATGTCCTCGCCGCTGGAGAAGTGCTCGTAGGCAGGCTGGTGAGTGCGTCTTTGGTGTCTTGGATCGGGAGCGTCAGGATGGGGTCTGCGAGAAGAGCTAGCTACTGGGTGAGCGGAAGCAGGCTGGTATGATGAGGGTTGTGGGTAATGATAACCGGAAGAGGAGTGCTGCGCGGATGGGCGTGTCGCGTGTTGATAGGCTTTGCTAGTTTGAGCAGGCTGGGCAGAGGCGGACGGGTGATAGGAAGGATAAGGCGCGGAGGAATACAGGGGATCTTGGCGACGGGGACGGGCAGAAGAGCTTGCAGCTGGGGGGTGGTCGTAAGGGAGAGAGGGAAGGGTAGCGGAGCGGTTTCTTCGGGTGTGATCATGGTCCCATTGCTTGTAAGGATCGGCAGGAGCAGAACGATCGTCACGACGGCGGGTATGGCTGGCCATGCAACCCGGTGGAGATGGAGGAAGGAAGGAAACGAGAGGCGCCGGGCTGTCGACATGAGGCCCCCACAACACCCACTTACGTTCAGCCGACCGACCGTATTCTGAATCTCAATCCTGTACTCAGACGGGGTGCATGTATGCGGTATAAATGTACTATATATTATAATTATAATTATGTCTGCCAAATACGCGGGTATCATGCCATGGACACGTCAGGATCCTGCTACGGGGGCACTCGCCGGCCGTACCCCAAGACGAGGCCGGCCAGACCAACGATGCTCTTACACGACATTGACTCATTACCGACCGTGGAGGGGGCAGTCAGACAATCCAAGGGTCGTGGTGATGGTTGTTGAAAGAGTTCAAAACTGGGGTGGCGGGGGTTGCTTATGCAATCTCTATGAGCACCGCGCTCGATTTCCCACCGACTTTGTCTCTCCGATAATCCTCCAACTCGTCCTGCGACCGGGCAGTGACCACAACTCGCTATCACGGTCAGCATCCGGCGCCGATCTCTCACGTGTCACTCACATCCTGCGGTACAGTCGCCCTATTGCCATGGACATCCTCGACGAAAAAGTCAACGGCGGTCCCCCAATGGAAATCGTAGACGACGTCGTCTCCGTCCGTGATCGTCAGTCCCAGCCCTTTCTTCCCCGTCCATCCCGTCCCTCACCCCCCCTTCCACCCCTCAGACGACGCATTTGCCGCCAAGCACATGCCCGACCTAGGGCATGATGTCAAGGACTTCAAAGTGTTCACATGGCGTCTGACAAACTGGAAGAAACTCGAGAAAAAGCTCACCAGCCCTGAGTTTGATTGCGGCGGTCACCGATGGTCCGTTCTCTCTTTCCCCCTCGCCACCCCTCCCATCTCACTATCCCACCAGGCGCATACTCTTGTTTCCGTTTGGAAACTCCAACGCCCCTCCCAACGACACCGTCTCCGTCTACCTTGACTACGCAGATCCAAAGAAATCCGACGGCTGGCATGCTTGCGCCCAATTCGCTCTCGTGATATCCAACGTCCATGACCCGACCATTTACACCGTCAGCCGTGAGTCTCTCTCGTGCACTTCCCATCCCACTACCAATCCATCTTGTCCATAAGACGCCCATCATCGTTTCATTGCCGAAGAGTGCGACTGGGGGTTTACTCGCTTTAGCGAGCTACGCAAACTGTTCAACATCCAAGAAGGCCATCTCCGTCCCACAATCGAAGAAGAGTCTGCCGACGTCACCGTCTACGTCCGTGTCCTCGAAGATCCCACAGGCGTCCTCTGGCATAATTTCGTCAAGTGACTCCCCCACTCCTTATTTCCAAACCCCTCTTACCACTCCACAGCTATGATTCAAAGAAAGAGACCGGTTTCGTTGGTTTGAAGAACCAAGGCGCCACTTGTTACATGAATTCTCTTCTCCAATCCCTCTTTTGCACTCGTTACTTTAGAAAGGCATGTCCCTGTGGCGCATAATCACCCTTGGCTCACATCAGCATCCAGGCAGTGTACCAGATTCCTACAGAGGACGAGCTTCCCACAGAGAGCGTATCCCTTGCATTGCAACGCGTCTTTTACCACCTCCAAACTTCCGACCAGCCAGTTGGCAAGTACTTGCTCTCTACTCTTCCTCCCTTCGTCCTCACCCCGTCATAGGCACCACAGAGTTGACAAAGTCGTTTGGATGGAAATCAAACGATTCATTTTATCAACATGACGTCCAAGAATTCAACCGTGTTCTTCAGGACAACCTAGAGTCCAAGATGAAGGTTCGTCCCCTTCTCCCTCTTTATCGCGCATCTAACAGGAACATAGGGTACCAAAGCAGAAGGTGCCATCGCCAAGCTTTTTGTTGGCAAAATGAAGAGCTATATCAAGTGTGTCAATGTCGATTACGAGTCATCGAAAACCGAAGAATTCAAGGGTATGTTTCCTCTCTTCCTTTCCGTATCCACTCACCTCATCCCACAGATATTCAACTCAACGTCAAGGGCATGAAGAATCTTTACGAATCTTTCAAGTACTTTGTCGCCGTTGAAATGATGGAGGGCGAGAACAAGTACCACGCCGAGGGTTATGGCCTTCAGGACGCCAAAAAGGGTTTCGTGTTCGAGTCCTTCCCTCCTGTCCTTCACCTTCAGCTCAAACGCTTCGAGTATGACATTCAACGCGACGCTATGGTCAAGGTCTGTTTCTCCATCACCATTCTTCTTCTCATCATCACTCAAACGATTTTCGTCATAGATAAATGATCGCCACGAATTCCCGTTCGAGATCGACCTCGGTGAATTCGTCGACGAAGGTCCCACCAAATCCGAGAATTGGGTATACAAGCTCCATGGCGTTTTGGTGCACTCCGGTGATGTGAATGGCGGACACTACTTTGCTCTCATTAAACCCGATCGCGAGACGAGATGGCTCAAGTTCGACGATGATCGTGTGACCCCGGTGACTGATCGTGAAGTGCTCGAGGAAAACTATGGTGGCGAACCACTGAACGGCATCCCTCAGCATTTGCAACGCAATCAGGTTCGCGCCATGAAGCGTTTCACCAATGCTTATATGTTGGTATACGTGCGCGAGATGGCAATAGACGACATACTAGCGCCCTTCAAGGAAGAGGATACACCTCCTCATCTCAGTACGTCGTTCGCCCGTTCGTCTGTATGTTTTAACTTGGGTCCAGAACGTAGACTCGACGAAGAGCGTCTCCAGATCGAGGCCAAGAAGAGAGAGCGCGAGGAGCAACATTTATTCTTGACTGCAAAGGTCATCACTGACGACACATTTGCGCACCACGAGGGTTTCGATCTCGCAACGTTTGATGAGAAGCACTGGCCCCCCTCCGACCTACCTAGCTTCCGTGTGCTTAAACAGGAGACGTATAATGTTTTCAAGTCACGCGTTGCCACGCACTTCAATCTTCCAGAGAACAAGGTCCGCTTATGGGTTTTGGTGAATCGACAGAACAAGACAGTCCGGCCTGATACGCATATCCCCGAGAATGAACCCACACTTAGTGCGCGAATTTCAAAAGTTTTCTTCTTCCGATATCTTGATCTGTATCACAGCCGTCGAAGTCATTCGTAATAATATGGCCGCAAGACAAAACGATCTACGGCTCTATCTCGATGTGATACCCGACCCGACCAAGGTATGTTGGTCGTCCTTTCATTCGCCCGTACTTATCTCGCATCGCCAGCCCGACATCCCTCCAGGCTCCATCATGGTTTTCCTGAAGCACTTTGATACGTCAAAACAGACGCTATACGGCGCTGGAAAGGTGTATGTTTCTCGCAATACCAAAGTGCAAGACCTCCACCCTCTGATCAACGAACGTATGAGATGGACTCCTGGTACTCCTCTGAAGCTGTATGAGGTGCCAGATTTCCTCGTTTTTTCAGGATGTCGTCCTGAGGTGTCTGCAGGAAATCAAACCTGGAATGATTGAGCTTATGAAAGCCAAGTCGACATTTGCTCAAAGCGAGATCCAGGATGGAGATGTCATTTGCTTCCAGGTCGATCACTCCGAGAAAGAGCAAGTTCATAATATTCTGCCATACCTCTCCGTACTGAACTATCTCTTAGGATCCATGATTTGGAGAGTCAGGGGCTGTATTCGAATCCCATACAATTCTATGACTTCTTGCAGAACCGGGTCATGATTATTTTCCGTCCTAAATTCGAGGAACCCGACCACGATCACCCCGAATTCAGTCTTATTCTTAGCAAGAAGCACAACTATGACATCGTGCGCCTTTCTTGTTTACATCGTTGAGCGTTACTGACATTTTGCAAAGATGTCGCAAAAAGCTGGCGAATTTTTGCGGCATGACCCTATCAAGCTTCGCTTCACAACCACGCATGTCACCAATGGTTCACCAAAGTCGATTCTCAAGCGCTCTCTGAACCAAAGCATAGCGGAAATCATGGGCACTAACTACATCAACCCAACGACGTCCGTGATCCTCTACGAGAAACTGGACGTGAGCATTGTCGAGCTCGAGACGAAACGAAGTTTGAAGATCATATGGACGGGGATCCACAATCGAGAAGAAGCGTCATATCCGTTCCTCTTGCCCAAGACAAGCATGGTCCACGACCTTGCCGATCACCTTGCGAAGCACGTGACACTGACGCCTGGGGGCACAGGGAAAATACGTGTGTTCGAGGTGTCGAAAGACGGGAAGACACAAA
The DNA here is from genome assembly GCA_038089675.1 of Boletales sp. KT-2023b. Lineage (NCBI taxonomy): Eukaryota > Fungi > Basidiomycota > Agaricomycetes > Boletales > Boletales sp. KT-2023b. The sequence continues at coordinate 30,724 of JBBPLE010000233.1, forward strand.
AGGAGTTCACCGGCTCAGAGATGATTGGGAACATTCCTGATCCAGTGGAACTCTATGCAGAGGTATGTATGACCACACGCTCATTCCGTTCAGAGTTATGAACCGGAAAATGCCCAGGAAATACCGCGGGAAGAATTGGAAGCTGATGAACACGAAAAGATTATCAGTGTCTTCCACTTCCAGAAGGAGGTCGCGCGGACACACGGCGTACCATTCCGCTTCGTTGTAAAACCGGTATGTCCTGGATTGTGCCTCGTCGGGTATATGAACTGGACTCTTTCTTGCAGCACGAGAAGTTCGCTGAGACGAAAAAACGGCTACAAGGACGAATAGGTGTTTCAGACAAGGACATTACAAAGTACAGATTTGCACTCATTCAGATTTCGACGTTCAAGCAACCGACATACATTGAGGATGGTGCGTATCCCCGCATCTCTCTAACTATTTGCCGTGTGTGACGGTGCTTCCAGAGGACATTATTTACGATCACAAGTTCGCACCCGAAGACGTACTGGGTCTTGACCACGTAGACAAGTCCGGCAAGGCACGACTTGGTGCAGGGGAGAAGGCGATTGTCATCAGAGGCTGATGCTGTAGTGTAATAACGTTGACTTGATTGGATCGTGTTTTGCCACGTATGGTCTTTCTAATCTCACGCATTGTACTTTTTCTGGCTCAATTACAAGCTCCTTTCGGTGCTCCAAAACATTGCAAACACGAACGTAGTAGAGGTCCAAATATCCGGATGTCGATGCAACATGATATGTATTAGAATGCCTTATGCCAAAGGTATCGGAAATATGTGGACAAACTACTTGCGCTTCTTGTTCTTTTTTGGCTGAAATGATAGCTTGTATGAGACAGAAGATTGACTGGTAGGGTAGACTTACAGATTTTGAAGATGCCTGTGGAGTGCCTGCCTCGCCATCACTGACAGGGTGGCCGGCAGAAGGCGGAGCAAGACCGTTGGTAGTCTTTCCGGGCGTTGATGGTATCGGTGCGACGGCCGGGACAGGAGGCTGCTGTGCTTGTGACTGGGATTGTTGGGCCCTCAGTTGTGCTTGTGCTTGCGCTTGTGCTGCGGCAAACAAAGCAGCTGCCGGTGTGCCAGGTGGGGGTGGAGCACCAATCATAATGGGTGGCAATGGAGGCAGCTCAATCTTTTGACCAATCTTGCCGTACCTTTGTTCTGCAAGAGGCTCATGGTAAGAAAAAAAATCCGGAGGATTGCCACGATTGGTACCTTTGGCTGCTCGTGATGCTGCTGTGCCATCGTAAGCGCTACGCATCTTTTCGTTCGCGATGAGTTCCCCTGCGGTCTGAAAGATGATGGTGCCCCAGCCTTCGACGAACGTGTTCGCTTCGGCGACGACCTCGACAATCTCTGCCTCGAGTTCCTTTTCTGCCTGAAGTAAGCTGTTCCACAAGTCATCGCCGATGGAGCCTTTCTGGAGGAGGTTCTGGAGTGCCGGTTTGTCTTCACGGAGTTTGACGACACGGGTGACGTCCGTCACTGCGCGTCTGACGAGCGCAGCCTTGAGAAGCGCTTCGTGCACGGGTGGGTCGCTTTGCTGGAGCAACGTGACATAGACATCACGCTCGGGATGCGAAGGAAAATAGGGTGTGTATAATTTGCCTGGTCGATGGGTCAGAATGGGCGTAACCTGTGGCGAAAAGGCAAATTACCCGCGCTTCGTTTTCTATAAAAATGAGAGAAAATGAGTAGACTCGAGATGACGATGCCAATGTACAGGACGGGCACGAGCACCGAGGCCATGGTGCGGAACGAAACAAGTGACGATGGAATGTCGTGTCACAGTTTGGATCGCATTCCCGGCACTAAACCAAAAAAGGAACCGTACCCGGCCGAGTCGCCGTCGGATGATCCGGTCCACTCATGCCGGCATAAATAGCGGAGATCTTGGGGGCATTCATGTTTCTCACTCATTTCCAACATGCTCGGTCGTAGCGCTCCTTTGGCACGGTCGTTCCTCCGTCACGTCCCCTCGCGTCGCTGGGCGTCCACTAAAGTATGGCTTTCTTCCTCGATGGACGCCTCGCGTCGCCCGTCTGACCCGGACAGTCTCTCAGGGAAACCCTCCGGGAGGTCATCCCAGCGAAGCAGGAACAGTTCAAAAAGCTCGTGAGACCACCTCTGGTCAACAATACTCGTCCACGGTGCTCACTTTACTCTAGAAAGCGGAGCATAGCCAGGCAGTCCTCGGTGAAGTCAAGGTAGGCACAGACCAAGGCGCCCCTTCGTCCGTTCACGTGTCTTGTAGGTCGAGAACGTCATCGGTGGTATGAGAGGCCTCAAGGTCATGCTCTGGGAAGCATCCGTGCTTGACCCAAACGAGGTGAGCTTCACGTTCGGCCTGCCGAGTCTTCGTATCCAACTCTTCGTGATCGAGGGTATTCGTTTTCATGGTCTCACGATTCCCGACTGCCAAAAAGTGTTGCCACCCGCGCCCGGAGGCAAGGAGATGACTGCAGAGAGTATGCTCTGGCTCTTGCTCACGGGCCGGGTGCCATCCCCGGAGGAGAGCCATCAACTCTCGGCGGAACTTGCCGAGAAGGGCGAGCTCCCTACGTTCGTAGAGAAACTCGTCGATTCGTACGTACCCTCATGCTCGATTGTGCTTTGGCAGGTTTCGAGGCTTCTGTACGCAGGCTTCCCAATACGCTTCATCCCATGACCCAACTTGGCATGGGTGTGGCCGCTTTGAATCATGACAGCCAGTTTCAGGCCGCATATGAACGCGGAATCAAGAAGAGCGAGTACTGGACATACACGCTCGAGGACTGCTTGGACCTCGTTGCCAAATTGCCTGCGCTCGCTGCGCGCATATACCGAAACGTATACCACCCAGATAAGGCAATTGCCCCTATCGACAAGAAGCTGGATCTCGTGGGTAAGCCGGGCGCGACTGGCCATAGAGCTGAATGACATATGTGCTGTAGGGAACTATTCGAATATGCTCGGCTATGGCCAAAATGAAAACTTGACAGAGTACCTCCGTTTGTACATTGCCCTCCATGGTGACCATGAAGGTGGAAATGCCTCTGCGCACACGTCCCGTATGTTTCGCCTTGCAAGAGGGTGGAAGTGCACCTCATCGCGATCTAGATCTTGTTGGCTCAACACTGTCGGATCCCTACATCTCTTACTCGGCTGCGCTATATGCACTCGCTGGACCTCTCCATGGGTGAGCGCGTGTACTTTCTGGAATGAGGTCTGGACTGACTTGGTTATCCTAGTCTTGCCAACCAAGAAGTGCTACGGTGGCAAATGGCTATGCAAAAGGAAATCGGTGACAATATTAACCACGAAAATATCAGAGACTACCTTTGGAAGACGCTCCGAAGTGGTCAAGTCGTCCCAGGGTACGTACTAGCATCGTCCTGCCCAACTTCCGCTACAGTTCATTAGATATGGCCACGGTGTTCTTCGTTACCCTGATCCTCGGTTCATCGCTCTTCAAGATTTCTGCAAGACCCGTCCTGAACTCCAAGCAAGTCCCATGATCCAGCTTGTTCAAAAGGTATAGGTGTTAGGTGTGTTGAGAGTGTTGCTGACGGGCTGTAGACTGCCGAAGTTGCCCCTGACGTCTTGAAGGAACACGGCAAGGTGGGCATCCAACAAGTCCGCACACGACCATCCTCTGACTATCAACAGACAAAGAACCCATACCCTAACGTTGATGCTGCGTCCGGTATGTCTGTGTATGTTGACAATTCGATATCTAGCTGAACCCGGTGGATAGGATGCGTCTTGTACCACTATGGCCTGACCGAGTTCAAGGTACAGCCGTGTGCTCTGTTCACGATAGTGCAATTTTGATTTGAACCCAAATACAGTACTACACTGTCATTTTCGGTGTATCGAGAGGTGAGATCTATTTTCGCGACTGTCAATCAAGACTCATTGGGTTCCGTAGCTTTGGGAGCTTTGACCCAGTTGGTGTGGGCACGAGGTGGGTTTTTCTCATCTTCTTCGTTCTGATCGGAATAGTACACGTCTGATGTGGTGTCGTGTGGCAGCTTTGGGATTGCCGCTTGAGAGACCGAAATGTGAGTGGCTGTTGAAGTGCTGTCTGGTGAGACGCTGAATGTGTCACGCTAGCTTACTCCTTGGACGCTCTGGAAAAACTGATCAAGAATTGATGGCGCATGAGACGCTACCGGTTTATTTTTTTTTGACGAGAGCTTTTTATGGAGAAGCGTCGGGCGCTCAGGCTATTATGCACATGGATTGGGAAATAGCCTGTCGCATTGTTCCCTACACGTAATAAAAACAACAGTGGATCACTTTGATCGTCCTACAGCATCAGACAGGGTGACATCGAGCGAACCTTGCGCTCATCGAATAAATACTCCAGCACTGCACATAAATCGGAAGGAAGAATTGTCCGAGATATTTTATCAGACAGAGACGACGGAAAAGGGAAGGAGTGATAACGTTGGGACTAACCAAGCGACCGAACAGATTCGACCTTTGGCGGGCACAATAAGCGAGAGAAAGAGTGAGAAGGGAAAGAAAGAGAGCAAGCCGATTACCAACGTGAACGAGGGGATGAGTGACAAGTTCAGAACCTCCTAGTTGCAGCACCTTGGGAAGGCTGAATGGGGGAAGGGATCTGCTGAGGGACCTGTGGGGGAGGCCCGGGGCGACCAGCGAACAAGCCCTGAGGCATACCGCCAGCAGGCATGCCAGGACGCTGTCCTGGCGGAGGTGGACGTGTTGCTTGTCCTTGACCGTACCCTTGGGACGGAGCAGGGTAGCCGCCGGGTACAGCCGGATTCGGCGGGAGAGCCTGGCCTGGGGCAAAGCCCCGCGGGGGAGGGAAGCCCTGAGGAGGGGGGCGAGGACCGGGACCGGGACCAGGGGCTGGGCTGATACCAGGTTGAGGGGCACGGGCGGGCTGCTGGGGAGGCCCTTGGCGGGGTTGAGCGTTGGGTGCCGAGCCAGGATCGTGGAGTGCGACAGGCGCGGGGCGCCCACCTGCGCCGGAAGTGCCAGAATTCGGAGTCGGAACGGGTGGCGAGGGATTTTTCTCGGCGGCTTTTATGATTTCATCACTACGGATAAGGGAAAGGTGAGACAAATAGCACGGAAGCGAAGTCAAAAATGGGAGCGTGGCGGAGAGAAGCTGGTACGGAACTTACTCGAGTAGGTTCAGTGCTGCGCAGAGGACGACCCATTCGACGCAGTCCTCGTTGCCCTCTCCCAAGGTCTGCCAGACAGCCTTTTCTTCGGGAGACTTGCCCGTGATACTTATTCTGGTCCCACCGCCGTTCGGACCTGGTGGATTCTTCTGTATCTTTCCAAACTCGATGCGCCTCGGGGGTATATTATGACCAGCATAAGCAAAGTAGAACATGCTCCAAAAGGCGGCATTGGGATTTGGTTTTGATATTTGGAAGAGGGGGAGATCGGGGGAATCTGGAGAAGGAAGGGAGAGCTTGTATATAGGTGAAATGACACCGGTGTTAGTGATGGACCACTTGAGATTGCGTGAGGCTTCGCAGCGGACGACGCGGGAGGCAGAGGAAGTCGAGTGACCTGGATCGGAGACAGAAGACTTGCTGTTGTTCTGACGGGGCGGGAACAGCTTGGCGACGCAGAGGTCGCCCTGGGGGGAGGGCGTCAGGAGATAGTTCTCGGTATTCTATAAGGAGCATGAGGAGGAGAGAGAGAGATGGAGAAGGGGGAACGGACATAGTTTGTATGGAGGTATGAGTAGAGGATGCTGGTCGGCTGGCCTGCGGGGGGTGAGAGTGCGCGGGACGGGCTGCGAGTGGAGACGCACCGTGTGGGGTGACGATGAGGGTGGGGAGATGGTTTGGGACGGGAGGGTGAGACGGAGAGGTATATACGGCGTAGATAGCTGCTGGAGTAAGTGGGCCAGGAACTTGGGGGGGAAAGGGAAGCGGGGACACTCACCAGCCATGGTATGAAAGGACAAGGAGAGTCACTAAGCACTACTGTTGCGAGCTGGACTGACTACACTAGTGGTCAAAAAAGGAAAGACACACTAGCCTCACCATGGGGAACCCCGCTCAGGCGCGACGCTGCATCACCCCGCCCGCATCGCGACGCTCACAGCGTTGCACCCGCCCCGTCACGCGTTCCTCGAGATCGCTTTGTGACCACGACCGCCGTCTACACCGTGCAGACCGACGCCGCCGAGCGAGTAGTGCGTGTGACGTGACCTATTTGTGACCTTTGATCACGGCAGGGGGGGTTCATCGACATCGATCCCGGCCGATTCGACGTCCTCCACAGGCCCCAGCTCGTCGACCACACCCGTCTTGCAGACAACCGCGCTGCCATCGCGTTCGCTATGAAGGGCCTCAAGAAGTCTTTCGTGCGTACTTTCCTTCTTCCCCACCCCGTCGCTCTCCTCACTCTCGTGTACAGCTCAGGAAGAGTTCGCAGGACTCTGCGTCTGCAAAGACAAAGGACGCAAAGTCACAGCCCGCTCCCGTCTCCGCACCCCCGCCTCCACCCCCAAATACCGCTAAGCCTCTCCCCCAGCCCGTGCCCGCGGTACAGGGCCTCCCAGGCGCATCCGTCAACAACTCCACCAACCATTCTCTCCCGACCCAACCGCAAGCCCCCTACGGCCGCGGCCCGCCTCCCGCGCCTGCCCAGTCATCCACCCCCGATCGCAGATACAACTCAAACCAGTCCCCACAGGTGCCCCCCATCGTCGTCGTCAGCTCCGATCCTCCCTCAGACCCCGCCCCGCGATCTGCTCAGTTTGGTTCTCCAGAGCGCACCTCTTTAGGTTTGGATCTCCCCGGTCCCAACGCCACCCCTCCACGTGCCAACACCCTCAATCGTCTCCGCAATGGTCCTCGTGACACCATCCCCATCGTCGGAAAACCTCCCCGCAAGCAACGCAGCAGTCGCTTCGTCGTCACAGAAAAAGTTGAAATTGAGCGACTCGCTCCCTTTGCCGGTCCGTCCGATCCTCTCCTTTTCTCATCCCTTTCTAACCATCCTCCGTCAGAGGTACCCCCTTCAGAGAGGTCTCAGCTCTTCATCAGAAAGCTCAACCAATGTCGTGTCCTATTCGACTTTAACGATGCCAGCGCGGAGCTCAAAGGTAAACAAATTAAAGCCCAGACTCTCCATGAAATGCTCGAGTACATCACCACTCAGCGAGGCGTGATCACCGAGAATATATACCCCGAGGTAGTCAACATGGTGCGTCTCCTCAACCCTCCTCAACCACTCCAAGACTTAGACCCTCTAGTTTGCTGTCAACCTCTTTCGCTCTATACCTCCTCCCGTCAATCCCGTCGGAGACGCGTTCGATCCGGAGGAAGACGAGCCCGTGCTTGAACTCGCCTGGCCCCATCTCCAAATCGTCTACGAATTTTTCCTTCGTTTCGTTGAAAGTCCCGATTTTAACACAAATCTTGCAAAACGATACATCGACCAGCCATTCGTCCTCAATCTCCTTGAACTCTTCGACTCCGAAGACCCAAGAGAGCGCGACTTCCTTAAGACCACACTCCATCGTATATACGGCAAATTCCTCAATCTCCGCGCATTCATCCGCCGATCGATAAGCAATGTCTTTTACCATTTCATCTATGAGACGGAGCGGCACAATGGTATCGCCGAGCTCTTGGAGATTCTCGGTTCGATCATAAACGGTTTTGCCCTCCCTCTCAAAGAGGAACACAAGACTTTTTTGACCCGCGTCCTCGTTCCGCTTCATAAAGTCAAGACCCTGGCGCTTTATCATCCTCAGTTGGCCTACTGTGTCGTTCAGTTCTTGGAGAAGGACCCGTCCCTCGCGGAAGAAGTCATGCTAGGTTTGCTCAAGTACTGGCCAAAGGTCAACTCTCCAAAAGAGGTCATGTTTTTAAACGAGGTTGAAGAAGTTTTGGATGTCACCGATCCCGCCGAATTCCAAAAAATTCAAGTTCCCTTGTTCCAGCAGCTGGCGAGGTGCATCAACAGTCAACATTTCCAGGTGGCTGAGCGAGCATTGCTATATTGGAACAACGAATACGTCGTCAACCTCATGAGCGACAACCTGGCTGTTCTTTTACCTATTGTCTTTCCCGCATTGTATACAAACTCAAAGTCCCATTGGAATCGGTAAGCTTTCACTTCTTCCGCACCGCATTGGGATCCGACCGATACACAGAACAATACATGGAATGGTATACAATGCTCTCAAATTGTTCATGGAAATCAATCCGGAGCTGTTTGATGCGACGTTGCAGCAATACAAACAACGCAAGATCGAGTTGGTATTCGTTTGGCCCCGCGAACAACGTGCTGATACATTTCTTTTCAGCGAACAACAACACGCAGTTGACCGATATGAACAATGGCAAAAAGTGCGCGAAAAGGCATTGCAAAATGCTGGCGGAAAGCTTCCGAAGGGATTCAAAGAAATCGAACGGGAGCCTCCGCCGCCACCTTCCGTTGGCGACGACTCGGATATCTTGGAGTTGTCGATGGAGTTGAACGCAGTGTCTATCGACGGTGAGATGCCAGCGGAATTGGATGACAGCGGGATCGAAAGGGTACCGATGGCGGACCCTGGATTGGATGTTCGTGCACATCACATGCGATGCGCGTCCACTGACAGACCACTGTAGCGCGAGTACCCTCGGGTTGGTGGCGAACATTCGCCTGTTTCGCAGAGTCCTCATGTTCGGAGGAAAAGCGTTTTGCCAGGTAATTTGTTGTTCCCTTGAGCACGTGGGTCATGCTAACCAGGATTGTTAGTCGATCCATCAGTTATTCGGGATCTCCAAGCCCATCGCAGTCTAGATGACACGGTTGGCATTGGACCACACGCGAACGGGGCGTAACCGGACGATGTTACTGACAGGCATCCACATTCTGCATGTTGTCGCTAGCTATAAATATCTGAGCCGGCGCCGCTCGACACTGATGACTTTTGATGACCTATCCAGCCTATCTTCCCTCTCGTTTCATTTGTGTTGCCCTCGCATGACCAAGAAAGATTGTGTTTGTTTTCTCTTCCCTTTTTTTCTCCGCATCTTCTTTTCCATCGGAGCATGTAGCATCAAGAATGTGCATGCGTATGATTTTTTACTGCCCTGTGTATCGTACACGCACGGATCTGCTAGACCGCTACTTGATCAGCCCATGTTTTTACAGTAATAAGACGTGCTAGAAGATGCCAGTCGAATATGTTTTGTTTCCATTATCTAATCACTCTACGTCACGGTAGAACCGTCTAGAATTGCGAAAGAAGGTCCTAGAACGACACAGAACATTACACTCTATATAATCCTGATCGCCCCCGACAAACCATCTCACACTTTTTACCTTTTCCTCTCCTCATCGTCAGCCTCAGTGAGTACCCGCTCTCCCAGCAACGACCACCACGCCCATTGCCATCCTCAGCACACATCTCCTAAAACATGGCCAAAGCTATCGGTATCGATCTTGGTACAACCTACTCGTGAGTCTTCGTCTGCCCGCCCCGGTCTTGCTTGTTCTCAATGCCGATCTTACTTTTTTCAGCTGTGTCGGTGTCTGGCAAAACGATCGTGTTGAGATCATTGCCAACGACCAGGGTAACCGGACGACCCCTTCTTATGTCTCGTTTTCTGAGAGCGAGCGTCTCATTGGTGATGCGGCGAAGAACCAAGTCGCCATGAACCCTCACAATACGCAAGTCCTCTCCTCCAGACCTTGTCTTTTCGATGACTGACCCCGCGCATCACAGCGTCTTTGATGCCAAGCGACTCATCGGTCGCAAATTTGACGATGCCGAAGTGCAGTCTGACCTCAAGCACTTCCCCTTCAAGGTGTTTAACAAGGCCGGAAAGCCCTACATCACTGTTGAATACCGCGGTGAGGACAAGGAGTTTGTAAGTGCTGATTCCAGTGGGACCCTATCTTACGCTAATGTTCGCTTTAGTCTCCTGAAGAGATTTCATCCATGGTTCTGCTCAAGATGAAGGAGACTGCTGAGTCGTATTTGGGCTACACTGTCACCAACGCCGTCGTTACCGTCCCCGCCTACTTCAATGACTCCCAGCGTCAAGCTACCAAGGACGCTGGTACCATCTCTGGTCTCAACGTCCTTCGTATCATCAACGAACCTACTGCTGCCGCTATTGCCTATGGTCTTGACAAGAAGGTTTCCGGCGAACGGAACGTTTTGATCTTTGACCTGGGCGGAGGTACCTTTGATGTTTCCCTTCTCACAATCGAAGAGGGTATCTTTGAAGTGAAGGCTACCGCCGGTGACACCCACTTGGGAGGCGAGGACTTTGACAACCGTCTTGTCAACCACTTCGTCCAGGAATTCAAGCGCAAGAACAAGAAGGGTAGGTGGTTATTTGTTCCCAGTCTCGAATAATGCTGATCGCCGTGCAGATCTTTCTTCCAACCCTCGTGCTCTTCGTCGTCTCCGCACTTCGTGCGAGCGTGCAAAGCGCACACTCTCGTCGGCCACCCAAACTTCCATTGAAATTGACTCTCTCTTTGAGGGCATCGACTTTTACACTTCCCTTACGCGTGCTCGCTTCGAGGAGTTGTGCCAGGACCTGTTCCGTAGCACCTTGGAGCCGGTTGAAAAGGTCCTGCGCGACTCAAAGATCGACAAGGCAGCCGTTCACGAGATTGTCTTGGTCGGGGGTTCTACTCGTATCCCCCGTATCGTGAAGCTGGTCTCCGACTTCTTCAACGGAAAGGAACCCAACAAGAGCATCAACCCCGACGAAGCCGTCGCCTACGGTGCTGCTGTCCAGGCCGCCATTCTTTCCGGTGACACGTCTGAAAAGACCCAGGATCTCCTGCTGCTCGATGTCGCCCCGTTGTCTCTCGGTATCGAGACCGCTGGAGGTGTCATGACCGCCCTCATCAAGCGTAACACCACTGTCCCCACCAAAAAGTCGGAGACCTTCTCGACATACTCGGACAACCAACCTGGTGTGTTGATTCAGGTATACGAGGGTGAGCGTGCACGCACCAAGGACAACAATCTGCTCGGCAAGTTTGAGCTCTCTGGTATCCCCCCTGCTCCTCGTGGTGTTCCCCAAATTGAAGTCACCTTCGACATTGATGCTAATGGTATCTTGAACGTGTCTGCGGTTGACAAGACGACTGGCAAGTCGAACCGTATTACGATTACCAACGACAAGGGTCGTCTGTCCAAGGAGGAAATCGAGCGCATGGTCTCGGAGGCCGAGAAGTATAAGGGCAAGTTTTCATTAAGCCACCCTCGGACTTTATATTGACGCGAATTGTAGCCGAGGATGAAGCTGCTGCTGCTCGTATCACATCCAAGAACGGTCTCGAGTCCTACGCCTACAACCTTCGTAACTCGCTGAACGATGACAAGCTTGTAGACAAGTTTGATCCCGCTGACAAGGCGAAACTCGAGTCTGCTGTCAACGAGACCGTCTCGTGGCTCGACGCATCTCAAGAGGCCTCGAAGGAAGAATACGAGGAAAAGCAAAAGGAGCTCGAGAGTGTCGCCAACCCGATCATGCAAAGGCTGTATGGCGCTGCTGGTGCTGGAGGACCTGGTGGACCTGGTGGATTCCCCGGTGGTGCGGGTGGCTTCCCCGGCGGTGCTCCGGGTGGATTCCCTGGGGCTTCTGAAGATGGCCCAAGCGTGGAGGAGGTTGACTAAAAGGGCTCGGGCTTGGCTTGCGCTTGCATTCCGTCTGATTTTCATTGCATCATGTTCAATACGTTGTATTACAACCCATAATTCCTACAAGTCTGTACGTCTACAACGCATATTAGGACGATTTTTCTTTGATTTTAATCCATTTTGTGTGAACTTCTTTTGGGTGGTCGGTCGCAGTTCGGATTTTGCTGGAATCTCTGATTAATATACATAGTACGCTATGGCCGAGCAAGAGACCCAGCCCACGACGCGATTGACGTAGTGCGCTCACATTTAATCGCGTCATATCGGATGCTCATCTCAATACAGTCACGTCTTCCAGCGCATCTTTCATAGCGGCTTTACCCTTTCCAAGCTTAGGGACGCTGTGGGCCAAGGACAACTGTTACATCCCTCAGATGAGGCTGTCGGCACCCCAGGACGAAGTCTCGCCTGGAAGGTGAGACTCCGTTGTCGATGCTCCCTGTGATATATCCCTCATCTCGTGTCTGACAGCTATTTCTCCTGAGAGACGAGCCACTTGAGCTGCCACCCGACGATGTACCAAGCATACCCATCGAACTGCTTCGGAGCTCCCGCAAACAATTCTCCGAGTTGTTGCTGGAGAAGATGAGGGCCCCCGATGGGAGTTACGACGAGAGCTTTGTCGTGCCCGGCCTTACGATGCCAAGGGGGAAGACACAGACCGCGATAGACTTGGAGACGAACAACCCGTTGAGTTTGCACGACGAGGTACGTGGGACATTCACTTTTTGCTTTCCGGGCATCGTGCATAGCCAACAGAACCCATGGAAAGCGTGGTTCGCTGCCGTAGACCTGCGAAAGACGATCCAACAAGACGTCGAGAGAACGTGAGTGACTTTGGATGATCCCATCGACGACGATCGCTTGAAGACCACATGCCCGTAGATTTCCAGACATGGGGTATTTTCGAAACGAAGACATCCAACATCAGTTGACGAACGTCTTATTTTTGTACTGTGTGATGCACCCGGATATTGGATATCGACAGGGTATGCACGAGGCGCTCGCTCCTTTGTTCTATGCTGTCGGTAAGTTACCAGCCGTTCCACTGCATTAGGTGCGCTCTCCATCCCCTCACTCATCCGTTCCTATTCAAAAGCTGAAACGTAAAACATGTGTTTGACCTTAGATTTCGACTCTACAACGGAATCGGAATCCTCGGGATTAGATCCTCTGTTCGCTGAGCTATGCGCTCGGCCGTGGGTCGTCGCTGATTCATGGACGCTCTTTTCATCGTTGATGCGCCACATCTCCCATTGGTATGAATGGCGGGAGCCCTCTCCACCACCGTTATCTCAAGGACCAATAAAATTCAAGCCGTATGTCTCCCCAATCATCCAAACGTGCAACAATATACAGGGCGAGCTTCTCAAGTCTGTGGATCCTGTGCTTCATGATGCGATGCAATCTGCGGGCGTTGAGCCCCAGATATATGCTTTGTACGTCGGTGGCCTGTTCTGCGTGCTCCCCACTGACATCCCGTGAAGGCGATGGCTCCGCCTACTGTTCACGCGGGAATTCCCAATGCATGAAGCGATGATGTTGTGGGATGGGCTGTTTGCAAGTTCGTCACCCATCCCTGATATCATGCAGTGGACCTGCGTAGCGATGCTGATCCGCATACGAACGAAACGTAAGACGCAAACGATGGGTCAGATGCTGATGACTGACCGTGACTCTGCCTAGTCATATCATCAGATTACAGCACTCAACTGATGCATCTCCTGCGATATCCACCATGTCCCGCCCAAGAAGGGGCTCCTCATCACATACCATTGCTTATCCGTCAGGCGACGGCACTGGAGATCGTCCGAACGCCATCCGCAGGAGCCACGCTGGCGATCGAAAACCGTAACCTTTTGAACATCCCGATCGAAATCCTAGAGCCACCACCAGTCGCTAGACGAAAAGCTCGACCTATAGAGAGAACGCATCAAACGGCCACTTTGGATCACATTTCGGGAAGTCCTTCAACCGAGGGCGCTCGTCAGCAACCTTCGTTTCAGCTTGGATTTCCAGAGCTTATCGCCCGCGGACTTTTGGATCGTGGCGAAAGCCTGGGCATCAACAAGACCGTTATGAATGCTGTGTCTGAGATAAAGGTGAGAACTGATGGTTCCGAGGGATATACGCTAAGTTTCATGAAGCGGAATCTACCTGATTTGGCAACTACGCTTGGTCGTCCTCCGTCCTTGAGCTCTTCCTACCCGCTCCTCGATGAACGCGCTTCCACAGAGCGAAGCAGTTGGGATCACCGTAGGGAAGTTGAAATCGCTCGTGAATTGGCAGAACTTCGGCAACGGAATAAACAGCTTGGCGAAGCGGTGACATGGATCTTGGAGACGCTGCATCGGGGAGCAAACGAAGAGGGTGAAGGAGAAGCCTCGCAAGCACAAAGGAAGCAATCGTTGGAGTCGTTGACCTATGTACGGGACGTACTGAGTGGACACACCAGCGAGATGGATGAACGGCGGCTCTGGGGAGAAGAAGAATATAAAAGACGCCGGGAGGAAGGGCGCGCAGCATCACCGTCGGTCGTAACGGCGAGATCTGGGTCGCCTCGGGACGGTCGGCGATTTGGGCTAAACGCCACTATTCCCTCGAGCGTCAATGAGACGCTACGTGGGTTTATTTCGTCAAACGCGGCCCGTGCGGTATCTGCCGCACCAAGTCACGACCGCTCGAGTTCGCTCGGGACGGCGCGTGTAACGATACCTCCGCGGGCCCCCGCAGTGCGGGTATCTGGTGGCAACCCGTTCCAGAAAGCGTCGGATGGGCGGCACGAGAGAGATGCGCAATGGTCAGCAGGCGGTACTAGAGATGCACGCGGCGAGGTGGTACAGCAGGCGGTCGTACAACAGGACCCTCTCGGTGTACTCAGGTAGAGACGTAGTGGGTGCAATATCAAATTACGGCTAAGTCATGTGATTCTGCTGCTCATTCCAATCAGGAGTATCCAGAGCCACTGAGACCTTATTCACCACAGACAACTTGCATATGTGAGTGATTCTCAACCTTCCAAGGCTTAGAATCCCAGTTTCTGACCCCTTGACATGTGCAGAAAAGCATTTAGTCATACCTCCAACTGTCAGTGATCCACAAGAATCTGCAGTTCCATATTGCCATCGTATCTATGGTTATATTGCAACCACAGCAGTGTGCCTCCAACCATGGCTGGTTCAAAGAAATCTGTGCACCCCTATCATGTCTATGGTTATGTAGCAACTCGGGAATGGATTGCGCAGTTTGCAGCAGATTATGGATTGCACAGTAAAGATGCAGGGGAACTGGAAGATGCTGTCCTTGATCATCTCGACAGACGTCTACCGACCGGAACTTGACCTTCATTTTGTTAGAGATCGCACCTGCCAATTTGGGTGCTCTCGCTTTTTAGCTATGGTGACCAACTGGGAGGGAACACGACTTCTTCGTGTTCCTTTTCTGCTACAAAAATGGAAGGAGGTTTTGGGAACCAGAGAAGATCCCAAGTACTTGGTGTGTCCTGCAAGAGAATCAATTCCTGAATAAAATTCACTGAGCTTGTACATTTACATTCTAGCTTCAAGCCTTTTGCTGGTGTTATCTTACATACTAAGTCCACTTACTTTCATATCACTTGCCACAAATTTGAAGGCCAACTTTTCATTTTTTCCTAGCTTTGTCATGTTATTTCCTCATTTTCCATATTGCCAGGTTTTGTATAACTCAGTATCAATGAATAGCTGACCTTGCAAATACGGCACAGCAGTAACTATGCCTGCTTGTCTAACTTTTGAACTAAATGAAGTTGAGTCTGGGCGCCACGTCGCGCCCGTCGCTACCTCTTCATGCTCCGTGGGTGAGTCCTCGATGGGGCACAAATATATACACCCATGTTTTTGGCCAAGAAGACATACTCAAGCAAGGGTGACTCGGAAGAGACCAGAAGCTGTTCTTCATAATGTGCCATTTGCTTACATAGGAACCTGTCGAGTATGATGAATGCGGCTCTGATTTAATCTTGAAATAACTGTTGATCACGAACGTAGAGGGTCTGTACGATCCCAATATTTTGCGGCACCATACCATTGGACTGTAAGAATCCCGTTCCCGCTGCGGAATCTTTCCAGATACAAGCCAGGGGACCGGATGTTTACTGCAACTGCCACTGGTATGTTAACATTGCATTAATTTCACACCATAAGCCTGGGATTGATGAATATCATGCTTTGCCATATAGTCCAGTACTTCCCGATCAGTTGTAATGAACGCCTTTCCAGTGGATGGCGTGATGCATTAAATGATCTACTCTTCTGGAAACTCTGCTTTTCGTCTGAATCTTGCCTGATCTCGCAGCCGCTGGGGGACCCATTAGAGCGTGGCCAGAGAGTAATGCCGTAACACGTACTTGGTGGTAAATATTGATGCAGAGCCAATTTTCTCTCCTAATCGGTTGATTTAGATTAGAAATGGAGCTCACACAGAGTACCCAGGGTAGTTGTAGTCTGGGACAGGGTTATTAGTGCTTTGTGCAGCAGTGGGGTCGACACGATTTTTGACTATATGTCTGTGAAATTCGCGATCCTCTACTTCTGTGAGTGCGAGGGTACGCTGAAGCTGGACCAATCGAGGAACCAAAAGGCATCCAAGGCCTACGGGTGACACACTGACACTGAGGTTGACTTACCTCGGCGTCTTACTCAGGTAGAGACGTATAGTACCTGAGGGAATTTTGTTGGCAGCGGAGGCCATGACATGGGAAATCATGTGCCTTTCGTTTTTCTACCTGCATCGTGACGCACCGGAAACCGAATTCACTCCCTCTCGCCTTCCACAATGCTCAGAAAGTCCCTGGCAAAGGCAATTCCACCCAGGGCCCTCTGCCGCGCCTTTTCTACAACCCTTCCTGCACGCAAGGTCGTAGCGACCAACCCCGTAAAAGCGCAAGAGGTTAAGGTATTACTATCGCCGCACCAACCGACTGTGTTTCCCGACTCATTGTTTCTGCCCCAGTCCTGGTCTTCCGGAAAGTACCCCCTCATCGAGCACGAATACGATGCGATAGTAGTGTAAGTGTCCATTGGACGCGTCTGCCCGCGACTCACGTTCGTGCCCTCAAGTGGTGCCGGCGGCGCTGGTCTGCGTGCCGCCTTTGGCCTTGCAGAAGCCGGCCTCAACACCGCGTGTATCACCAAGTTGTTCCCAACCCGGAGTCATACCGTGGCCGCACAGGCAAGTGGACGCGTCGCATTCCATTGCCCGTCTCTGACCGTCCTCTCAGGGTGGTATCAATGCCGCACTCGGGGTGTGTGATCAGCCTCTCTTTTCCTCGTCTCACGTCTGACTCTGCCCCTAGAACATGACCGAGGACGACTGGAGATGGCATATGTACGATACAGTCAAAGGCTCGGACTGGCTCGGTGACCAGGATGCCATCCACTACATGTGCCGTGAGGCACCGAGATCCGTCATCGAGGTACGTCAAGACGGATCAAGTATATGACGCGGACCGACCATCACACTAGCTTGAACACTACGGTGTTCCCTTCTCCCGGACAAAGGACGGCAAAATTTATCAGCGCGCTTTCGGTGGTCAGTCGCTAAAGTTCGGCAAGGGTGGTCAGGCATACCGCTGTGCTGCCGCCGCTGACCGTACCGGTCACGCCTTGCTCCATACCCTCTATGGCCAGTCTCTCCGTCATAACACCAACTTTTTCATCGAGTACTTTGCCCTTGACTTGATCATGCAGGACGGCGAGTGTGTTGGTGTCATTGCACTCAACATGGAAGACGGTACCCTCCACCGCTTCAGAGCTCACAAGACCGTCTTGGCCACCGGTGGTTACGGACGCGCCTACTTTAGCTGCACCAGTGCACACACTTGCTCTGGTGACGGTAACGCCATGGTTTCTCGCGCAGGACTTCCTTTACAAGATTCGGAATTCGTTCAGTTCCACCCGACTGGTATTTATGGTGCTGGATGCCTCATTACCGAGGGTGCGTGGCGTTTTCCTTGGCACATCGTGCTATCTCACGCCATTCACCTCAGGCTCTCGTGGTGAGGGTGGATATTTGTTGAACTCTGAGGGCGAACGTTTCATGGAACGTTACGCCCCCACTGCAAAGGATCTTGCCTCTCGTGATGTCGTGTCGCGGTCGATGACCATCGAGATTCGCGAAGGACGCGGTGTTGGACCCGAAAAGGACCATATTTATTTGCAACTTAGCCACCTGCCTCCTGAAGTCCTGCATGAGCGTCTGCCTGGTATTTCGGAGACTGCTGCTATCTTCTCCGGTGTCGATGTTACCAAAGAACCTATTCCAGTCTTGCCCACCGTACACTACAACAGTAAGTTCCGCAACATCGTGGTGATTTGCATTGGCTGACAAAGGGTCAGTGGGTGGTATTCCCACGAGATACACTGGTGAGGTCCTCACGACTGACGAGGTGCGTTGATCATGCAAGGTAATCCTTCTCCGACTGATGTGTTCTGGGGCTTGTAGAATGGCAACGATAAGATTGTTCCTGGTCTATATGCTGCTGGTGAGGCTGCTTGTGTGTCTGTCCACGGTGCCAACCGACTTGGTGCAAATTCCCTGCTTGATATCGTCGTCTTTGGTCGTGCTTGCGCGAACCACATCAAGGAAAACCTTGGTCCCGGGAAGCCACACAAGAAGATCCCTGATGAGGCTGGCTTCGAGAGCATTGAGTTCCTGGACAAGATTCGCAACTCTGATGGCCCCAAGTCGACCGCATCTATCAGATTAGACATGCAAAAGGCCATGCAAACTGATGCTGCCGTCTTCCGGTCGGTAGCTGCCTCAATGCCACCTTGTTTATGAAATTGACCTGATGTACATCGCAGCACCCAAGAGAGTCTGGACGAGGGCGTTCAGAAGCTGCGCGGCATCTTCGACTCCTTCAAGGATGTCGGTGTCAAAGATCGGAGCATGATCTGGAACTCGTGCGTAACTTGATGAACGCGATAAAGGGTGCGGAGCTGACGCGCATATAGTGACCTCGTGGAGACCCTTGAGCTCCGCAACCTTTTGCAATGCGCTGTCCAGACCATTACGGCCGCTGCCAACCGCAAGGAATCCCGTGGTGCACACGCCCGTGAGGACTTCCCAGAGGTATGTTC
>JBBPLE010000234.1:19626-43806 GCA_038089675.1 Boletales sp. KT-2023b
GCCGTTCTACGGTGTATAGATGAGGCGGGCGACAAGATCTGCATATTCGGCTTCTCGAGAGGCGCTTATACTGCGCGTGCGCTTGCTGGGATGTGAGTCTTGCTCCGTGTCAGCCGCGTATTTTCCGTAGTTGATTCCATTCTGCCTGATAGGATCCACAAAGTGGGTCTGTTGCCACGATGCAATCACCAGCAAGTTCCTTTTGCGTACAAAATGTACACCAAAGACGATGATCTTGGCTGGCGTCAAAGTACAGCCTTCAAAAAAGCGTTTTCCATCAATGTTGATATTGAATTTGTCGGTGTTTGGTAGGTTCTAAGACCCCGAGGACTGTGGATTGCGGTCTCAACTGCGGCATGTACTAGGGACACAGTCAGTTCCGTCGGCGTGTTTCCCCGTTCATTGCCATTCACAAAGACCAGCAACAATATTCGGTACTTCAGACATGCCTTGGCATTGGATGAGCATCGAGTGTTCGTCATGCCTGTTTTTCCCTAACGTAGCCCAATGTTCAATCTTGCTTTACAGTCGGTTTAAACCGAACTTTTACCACCGGTCAACCCCACAGGACCTTCAACGTGGTGTGAAACACCACGAGATGCCTCGTAGCACGAAGAAGGTCCCGGTGCCTTCCATGCCAAACATCGTTAAGCAGTACACCAATGGCCATCATCATGATCTATCACAAGCGGAACTGGAGCAACAGTACATCGAATCTGAACCCATCACGGAGACCAACGTCGAGGAAGTGTGGTTCGCTGGTGCGCATTGTGGTATGTCCATCCTCTACAAAATCATTGTGCATCTACTCAGTACCCATAAGATGTCGGTGGTGGATCCGTCGAGAACGGTACTCGTAACAGTCTAGCACGCATTCCATTGCGGTGGATGATCAGACAGTGTTTTCTCGCCAACACGGGGATCATGTTCTATCGCTCCATGTTCAAGCAGATCGGTATGGATGAAACTGCGTTATATCCCGAAGTCCGTCCTCGTCCCCCTGCAATCTTCCAAGCGCCTCCACCTCCTTCGGTTCCTAGCACCCCAGACTCGGGCAAGGCTTACTCCGTACCGGCACCGCGAGTCATCGAGAACGATCCCACGATTGTGGCTTACTGTGATGGAGGCGATTTTGTCAGCGAGGAGCAGGAAGATCTGTCGGATGCCACTTGTCCTTTGTATGACCAGCTTAGGATTGCGCTGGGTTGGTGGCTCCTCGAGCTTCTTCCGCAACCAATGCGTTTCCAGAGAACCGAGGACAACCACTGGCACGACGGATGGACGTAAGTTGCTATCTAATCTTTGGTGGGTGACATGTTGAAAGCCATATCTTGTGTAGTGTCAACATGGGTGCGGGGAGACACGTTCCCAGGCAGCATGTCGAGGGCGTCAAGGTCAAGATTCACAGGTCGGTCAAGATCCGGATGGAAGCGGAAGGATTGGAGGGGGGAAAATACTGGCCTAAGGCAAAACTCAGTGTTGAACCAGAATGGGTCGACTGAAGATCCCGTCCACGTCTGTTCCAGTCTACGTCGCGTATGCCCTTTTTTCTTGTCATTCTTGTAGTTGTACGCACTCGGATCCGTTGAAGTTTGGAACTAGCCTACGATTATCTCCGTCTGTACCATTCTTGAAGCAATGCCATATGTTTCGCGCACTCCTTGGAGCGCACTTGGGTGTCGTGACTGTTGGCGGTGGCCTAATAATAGTCGGGACTCGCCTCACAAGGTTGAGTATCAATGTCGTCACTACATATCAACTACATAATAGTAACTGACGCGGTCGGGTCCGAACGGCAGCACAACTTTACCACGATACAACTCCCCGGAATATGGCTCATTTTTTTCTGTGGCGCGTGTCAAGGAGTCACGGAGCCCGTAGTATGTACAATCGTTCGTACAGTCTACAACTTCAAGGTTGCGGCATAAAGCAACGCATTCAGTATCCGAACGTCACAGCCGGTCAAGTCGCGATCACATAGGTACATATACTGCCTCGAGCTGATCTGGGGGTGGCCCAGGAACACCTACAGTATTTCAAGTCTGGCAGGCAGTGCGGTGGCTGCGGCTAACCCCGCCTGGGCTGGCATGAGCCGAACAGCACATTCTTCTGTTGCCGCTCTACTGCGATCCTGAGGGGGTCCTTCCTTGTGAATGCTGAACGTCACACTGGAGGACTACGGCTAGTCTCAGTGGTAGTCTGGAACTTGGCACATCCATGAGGTAGAACTTGCTTCATAGATATGCAAGGTCCCAGGCTGGCACCTTTGGATTCAAGAATGTTAAAACCACTCTCGTCCGGGTCGTACGTGATGACAGATGGGCCTCCCTCAAGGACCCAAGATATCCACCACGAACAAAAAAAAAAGTATAGACTATTGGATGAAGGAATGCACAAGTATGTCCTGGCGTGAAGGGCTGTTTGTCTACAAAATTTTCACGGCTTCCAGGGCTCGAAGCGCCCGCCAGGATTCTTGCAACCCGACTGGCAGAGACGATGGGCCCATAGTCCGGTACTCAGTACTAGCAGTAATCCTGAAAGGAAGCTATTAGACTTCCATATCACTCGAGCTTCGCAGAATGATGCTCCAATTCGCTATTTGGAAGCTCGGAACACGGGAGCTGCCTGCCAGTGCCATAGAAATGCGAACTGCGACCCGCAACCCTTTGCCCTTGCGACGAACCACATTGCAACCGCATGCCGGATTGCTCCACTCGCCCCCCTGAACTCCACCTACATCACACCATTAATAGCGGGTCGTACAAGCATTGACAATCAATGTTCAATCTAGCTGCCCGAGTCCAAGATGTTCGTACGCCACCATTTCGCGCTCGACGTGAATTTAGCTTTCTTCCAGATGCAGGACCGAGGTACGGCACAAACACTTGCGAAACATTACAACTTCCCCGCTTGGGATGGAAACGTGGTCATGCAGGGATAAGCCACTTCGAGTTCCTGGCGATGAGGATGCATTCCTTTGTGGGTTTCAGGTCCCTTGCTTCTAAAGAACCGGCTCTTATCAGGACGCTAACGAAGGGCCTGGTCTGTGCCTTGCAACACGCACCGGTCAGTCAAGGGCGATTTGAGCGCAAGTTACTCTGAATTCACTTGCAGGGACCGAAGCACGTGGTATGAAGGATATTGATATTCGTACCTTTTGTACGAACGGCGAACCGGTGGGGTTGCGTTCGGCCGGTTCCATGCCCGCCCTGTTGGCATCACGCGTTGGGCGACCGATATGTACTAGCGCGAACATGTGTACAGACATGCTGGAATTCGCAGGATTTAGTATTGCGCAAGGCGAAGCTTCATACGATCGTCGCTGATATCGCTAGGTTCTACCTTTTTTTTCATTTCAGAATCATCTGGATAGGTTTACCCCTCCATACGTATGCTTCGCTGCTGGAACCTGTTATGCGCACCGACATGTTTCAAAGAGGTACTCGCAAACAAGAAGCGACTTGATCATGCACATATAACAGTAACAGGTGTCGTAGATAAAGTCTCGCATGATGTCGAATCCTTGAAAGCAATCCTTGAAGATATGTTACGGTCACCAATGTTTAATCTCGCAACAGACAGCATGGGCGTATTTCACTGCAGGACATCCCAGGCAAAGCAATTTCTGTTAACTTTGTCCTCCTACTGATTTCAGTATGCAGATATTCTGTGAAATCTGCTTCCATGTGTCGTTGCAAGGACAACGACTCGGAGTCACGAACACGATTGGAAATGGCCATGATAGGGTCACCTGCGTTCGAGTCTTGAGTGACGCGGAGCAAACTTGTGCTCCTTGGAGCGTGGTCTGATACTCATGGTTTTGCAACCCAAAGGAAACAACAAACCCGAACAAGATTTCGTGTGGTTGCGGAGGAGGCGAGTCGCTTAACTTGGATCCCATCCTCCGTGAGACCCGCAGAGTCCTCAACGAACCTGCAGAAGATGCGCGTAATCGGTGCGTAGCGGCCCACTCGATCGTATGACTGGTGGAGGGAAGCTAGGCTCGTATTACCTCGCCGGTCCGAAAGCTGCCGCGCGAGATCCGCAGACACGCTTGCGCGCGTCTTCTTTTTTGTCAAGAGGCTTGGACAAGCCTGATCGATCGTCGAACCCGGTGCGCGCCTCGAGGCCTTTCATAATCGTCATTTGATCGTCGTCGTCGATGCTCTCGACGAGAGTAGCAATTCGCGCCTTCGAGGGAAGTCCCTCGGCGAATGTTCGTTTCCTTACTACGACTTAATAGGATCGACGCCCCGAATGCACTTTGAACCGGCCCACGAGTCGTCCGTAAATGGATAGGGGCCCAACAGTCGTGAACAGTGAAGATATCGACAAGTATATCCATCTTGGGTATGGGTAGCCAAACGGAGAGTCGTGTCGACTACGTGACGCATCTGCAACTTCTTTTCCCAGTGGACTTGCAACACGCACAGCGGCAGGCATGGCACGACGAGACTGGACCTGAACCTGGACGAAAAAGGTTCTAAATACTCGTGCGGGGCAACACTCCGGAGGGCGTCCGCTGGACAAGCTTAGCCGGACGATACTAGAACAACAGCCGCCCGGCGCTCAAGGGTGGTTCAACGATGTGACGGCCGTCGTGCGCCCTAGCGTCCCATGCCGTTCTCCTCGGGGATGGTGTGAGAGATCGCCAAGTCTCTCGGATCATCGTCAGACGGAGCGATGCACTCATCCCCTATTCCTCTTTCCATGACTGTTCACCAGATGCATCGCAATTCGGCTATCCGTGTCGACAAGCTACCCGACAGGTCAGTGGTCTGCAAACGCAAACGCTGGGCTGGACACTTTCAAGGATATATCTCTGATTCTAACAGCGTAATTGGTAGGTCGGCCCGACTAACGAATAGGCTCAGAGCGCGCATTCGAGGGGGAGCATGCATTCGAGGGGGCTTGCGGTTCACACATCATGACAGACAGCGTCTGGAACGGAGTCCAGGATTGTGAGGACGTCAGACCAACAGGTCAGCTGGTGGGTGCGTCCGTGTTTCCCAAGATCGATGCGTACGGTGCGGCTATTATTATCACAACCTTTTTAGCGTCTCTGGAAGGAAAAAACATCGGGCGATGTTATTTTGGGAAGAGACGAGTGAGAACGAGCGGCGTACCCTCGGTCGTCGCACCCGGGCCGTTGGAGAGGTGAGAGGGAACTTGCACCGCGAATAGCGCCGGTCCCACGACACTCTGGAAATTCCGACATAAATAAGAAAAAAACTCGGGCTGCATTATTGAACACAGATTCGGCGACCGCGCTGGGCCCCATCGTCAGCGCTGTGTGCAACCAATCATCTATATTCCTCACGAGGATATATCACCTTTATTATGTGGGATGGGGAGCTGGGAGGTCGAATAAAACAGTTCCTGGTAGACCTCACTGGCGGCCCACCTGGGCCGAGCTGAGTCTGAGAGTGGCTACAAGGCAAGCAAGCAACTTGAGCTTGAAGTTCCGCCGTTTTCGCTCGACGCCGAGGTATCATCGTCCGATCATTCCGCAGGTGAGTCAAACGAGCCAACTTGAAATTATTTGATTCAGATAAGAGTCCGGTTCTTGTTCCCGACTTCATATGACACAATACCCCATGACACAATGCGGGATCGGATCCAGTACTCCACGTTGATGTCGGTGTCAAAAGGATGATGGCATCGCCTCCTGATTGTTCTCGCTGTCCACACATAGCTATGGGGTCCCCCCACATAATTTTAGCGGGAACGTGAGCTAAGATAGTTTCTGCTTGCGTGACCAGGTATGAGTCTATTGGACCCGACAACCAAGATAGCTAGTTCCTTATTGGCTCGAGATGGGTTCGAGGATATGCGTTAAGTTTTGACATGGTACTTTTGAGTACAGACGCTTTGACTTGGTATGCTTCTTTCTATCCCAACAGAGTTCAAGTTGGCCTTGCGCATCACGGACGTGTCTGGAGAAAACAAAACCCCCAACGCGTCATTCTCCGAGTGTCAACCTTCGTCCCGTCTGTCCGACGCTTTGCCGTTCGTGCTGGTTATCGGATGCGGGAGATGGGCGCCTTGCCTAATGTGATTCAGGGAACACTGAACCCTGTAGGTGAACGTGGCGTTTTCATGTCGTCGATGGAGCGATGATACTCGGACATCAGGTACATGTGGCGCTGAAACCCGCCCACGTCTCTTGATGCCAACACAGCTCGAATGCGTTGGTTTCGCCGCATGCCATGTATAGCCATCTATGGAACGTCCGCGTCGTGCTGCATCAATGATGAGTGGTCGGTATAACGAATGCGGGGCGTGCTTCGCAACCGTCCACGTGTCCCCCCCCCCCAAACCACGATCGGGCGACGATGGAACACAGGGATCCCATATGCGGGTGGGGAGAGCATGAATTCCACGGATATACTTGGACCGACCATTACCGCGTGCGAACGATGCACGACGGGGTCATTGTTGAGTTATCGAGTGCCTTGTCTCTCTCACCTTCGTGTTTATGGCATTCATCAACGCGCCAATTGGGGCGCGCTTACTTGCCTTTTCCATCGCTCGACATGCCCCATGCTGGTCAGGGTGGATACAATGCGCTCTTGCCCACGACTATCACCGAGGTGTTCGGATGGACGGACGATTACGCTGACGTGAACAGAGCGAGGTATTTCGCTCTATACCGACCGTTATTCCGTGCGCCGAAAGTGGCCTGATACTCGGTCTCCGCGCGTGTGGTCACCTGGCGTACTCGAATCATTCATGGGGGGGGGATCTGCAGAAGAGATATGGAGTTTGTTTGGCCGACTTGTTGATGCATTCTCGTAAGCCAACAAAGGGGCCCCCAGGCTTGTCCTGAGAAGCGTGGAAGCTCGCTAACCTGAAGTGGGCGATCCGTTGTCGCCCAAAAGGGACTAAACACAAACCTTGAAAGACGTCGCTGAAGGGTTTGCTCCAAATCGTGAGCCCCTCCGACTGTATACACCATCTGTTACTACATACAGCAGCACTCCACATAAGAAAATGAACGAATTTTCCTACCGAACAGAGCAAGGTTTCCATATGAATCGTATGATCCGTCCCAGCCTTCATTCCATACAGGGCGCCCGCAGTGGAGCCGATTAAACAAAACAAGGTTGAGTCGATGGCAAGGCTACCCCAGCATGAGGCCGCGTCATGGCGATGCAGACATGATTATCACAATGTTGATACGGTCGCCACCGGTTATGATAGGGGGCACTCTAACCAGACCAAACTGGTTGCACGCCACCGTAACTGCTATCATCAGGGCCCATCATGACCCGGATCGAAACGGCCTGTAGGTCCTTTCACTGCCTCTCGACTCGCGCGGATCCAGGGCGTTTCCGCACAAACGAGGCTTTCGAGACCAGCGAGAGCGCTGTGATCTAATCTCCGTCCTGAAGGATCTGAGAGTATGAAATCTGCTCTGACTGTCGACGGCGTTTCACACCGACACGCGCAGCAAAAAAAACAGGGGCACACAGTCCCCGGCGGCTTCGATGCGGCGACAGTTCGCCGTTGGGTCGAAAGCCGGCCCGCCCCAGACGAGCGTCGTCGCCATACACGGCGCCAACGCGAGTTTGCACACACACACGTCCCACCGTTCCAGCGCGACCTGTCGATCACACGCGCCCGAAATCGGACGGCCACGACCGAGGGCTGTCACCGTCATCCGCCTCCACGCCCCCCTCCAACTTCTCCCGCATCCGCGGACCACACGACGGACGAAAACCCCGTTTTCTCAGGACCTGACGAAAAAGACGTGTGCCGCTTGTCGTGCTCGGATTGGACGCTCGCAGGGCCCGAACGAGTTCTCCGCGTGTGTGCGTGTGCGTGTGCGCGTGGTTGCAGTCCTTCCTTCTCTCCTTCGCCTCCTTACAGCCCGACGCTATGCGGGTTCGGTGCATCCTCGGACATGCGTGTTCTCGTAAAAAAAAAAGACGCAAGGTTCGCGAACCCGTGTGTAGCTGGCGGTGTCCACCGTTCATCGCCGGCACCCTACCGGCGCGGGCTCTCGCTGCACCCCCCCCCCCTCCCCTCCCCCCTTTCCCGGCGCTCAACGGGCGACCGCCGAGCGTCGATGCATCACGCACGCCAACCCGTCCCGAACACGGCACGCTTCCGAGTTTCGCCCTCGCTGTTACAAGCCACGTGCGAGGGTGGCCGTCTGGACCGAGTCTACGAGAAGCACGTCCCTGCGCTGCTTCTCACCCAGCGCATCCGAGACAGTGTCCACATCACCCTCGTTTATGACTGGGACATGCAGCTCGCTTGGACATCTCGGATTTACATCGCCTTCCTTGATTACGGCTTTTGATGCGTTCATCGTGGCTACGTGTGCCTCTTTGTTACCATCATGAAAGCTGGGATGGTCTGCGGTACATGTGGATCGGTGGATTGCGCAGTAAAGGCCGCGTCGTGGGGATTCGGTCGATCGTCACTCAGCTGACACATGACAGATGACAAGTGTTCAGTGGTGCTCTGTTCTCGACGTGACATCCTTTTCCTCATGAAATGAACTGACAGATTCGGAGCGAAACATCTCAACAGGTGTAACGTGCTGCTCGAATACGACCACGTTGCTCGGAATGATGGTATGGCGACCGCATGATAGTTGGACAGATGCGCACAAGACACATCTTGTTGCTATCACATCGTGATATGATCGATCTCAGACTGGCTCCACTTCAACAAGATGATTTGTTCACAATCTCACTCCAAGACCTTGTCTGTAACGCAAATGTATATATCAATACATACGCCGGTACAAACACTTTTCTCTACATTGAGCTTCTGGTACCAAGAACCATGAAAAATAAAGAGGGGGAGAGTAGACGACCATGAGACCAGCAGGTCCCTGTACAACACGAGAAAAGAGCGAAAAGTGAAGAAACGGTCATACATACTACGTCATTCGTATCATAAGACACAACAGAGACACTGGATCGGGCAAAACAAGAGACAATATGTTCTTGAACAAAATAAGTCCTTGTGTGGGAGGAACTCAGGCCCTCTCGCCGCGGAGACGACGAGCGAGGGCAAGATCCTTGGGTTGACTACAAAACCATCAGTAACTTCACTTTTCAGATCACAAGGGGAGCATACATAGTGACACCTGGAAACAAGACGTGTGAACGGAAATCAACCAAACAGGAGCAAACAACTCACGCTTGGCATGGATAGCAGCCAAGTTGGTGTCTTCAAAGAGGGAGACAAGGTATGCCTCTGCAGCCTCCTGCAGCGCCATCACGGCGGACGACTGGAAGCGCAAGTCGGTCTGTGTGCCAAAATGATCCGTCACCCCTGGCCCCAGGAAAGGCAAGACACCACGTACCTTGAAATCCTGAGCAATTTCACGAACCAGCCTCTGGAAGGGGAGCTTCCTGATAAGGAGCTCGGTCGACTTCTGGTACCTTCTGATTTCACGAAGGGCGACCGTTCCAGGGCGGAAACGATGGGGTTTCTTCACACCACCGGTTGCGGCCTGTGAAAATAGACGACGGGGGTGAGCCGACACGGCAGATAGCATTGATATAGGGTTTGACACGTACGGCGGCAGCGGTTTTACGAGCAGCCTTGGTTGCCAATTGCTTACGAGGAGCCTTTCCTGAGGCAGGGTCAATCAGCAGAACTATGGCATGTCATGACCCGTCTCACCCCCAGTCGTCTTACGGGCAGTTTGCTATCCAAAAGCGATGAGCCTGAAATAAGTCGACGTGCGTTGAGCGAAATACTCGCCTTGGTACGGGCCATTGCTACACAAGATATACGTTGGTTGTGGTCGAAGATGTGATTGAGGACGGTCGAGAGATGCGGTCGTTGTGTGATGGTGGTTGCGGAACAAAAGGGACGTTGAGAAGAGGCGGTTTGTTGATTCGGAGGGCGATGGAATTGTGGGATTCCCACGCCTCTTTTTGCACTCCGTCCAAGCTGGAGTTTGCGCACTGACCGTCTCCAGCTTGGCTCCGAATTTCCGTGGCCGACGCACAACAACATGGAACAATGGACGCTTGTAAGCCTATATCTGGGTCGGTAACAGTCCCCACGGCGTGTCTACCACAGGAGATATCCATATATGCGCCAAGTTTATAGCACAATGAAAATGGCAACAAGACACTATTAGAAACCCGCAACGCTCGTCCACAGCGCATCGAGAAAATTTGACACCGAGCTGTGTGTAATGCTCTAGGGCGCACCCATTCAATGGGTTTAACAAATCTCGTCTAGCCACTTGATGACCCTGCCGATGGGCAGCAACCGCGTCGCAAATTGAAATGCCGTGCTTTGAGCTCATCACTTTGTCATGTCACCCACTCCGTCTCCGATTGCGAACTTTGCTTATCGATCTCGGCAGTTTAGCCAAACCGGATAAACGCAGATACATGATCGCTCAACATTCAATTGGACGTGCGGCGCAAGATCCTTTTGTGTAATGGAGGTGTTAATAGCGCCTGATACGGCTATTCGATCGAGGGGATCAACGGAATCACGGATAGATAACAACATTTGCGCAACCGGGAAACCGCTGAGTCGCGCTCGCTCCTGATCTCCACCTGAATGACAGAGCCGGTTGGGATGTCACGGAACATATTTCAGTCCTGGAGCCCACCAGGAGATGAGCTCCAAACTCGCTTCAAGTACGGTATTTGCGCGCACTAATCCAATTGACCTCTCCCACCATGGCAGGCAACGAGTCCCAATCCAATTATGTGCTACAAATCTGGTGTGAGAGTTCCCCTGCTCACATTAATATCCACCGGTCTTCTATCTGGGGTTCATTGATGGTCCAACTTCCCTGGCACACACTTGACATCAAGCTTCCCACTGTGGTGCTTCCCAACGTGTTCTTTATGCAGCTAGCGGCAAGTTTGTTCACCTTTTGCACCGTCACAACTCTCGTTCATCTTCCGCACATCTACTAGACAATTAATTCTTCCACAAAGCGTACAGCAAAAAGGCGACTGTCCGATTCAAAATGAAAACGAGAAATTTTTTTGGATCTATGCATGCAAACGAAGGTGGTAATACAGGTTATGGGATTCGTGAATCGTGCGGGTATCAATTTTCGTCATCGAATCGTCAAACAGGAGGACAACACGATGAATATATACCGTGTCCATTCCCCAGGTCAAAACCCGCCCAAACACCCTTCGAAGTCGAGGGTGGGAGAGGCGAAATCGTCATGACGTTGTATCCGTCCGTCGGCGCTCTCCCGGCGAAGCTCTCTTGGGGGTGCCCGAGCAAGACATCCCGACCGACGTGTGCCCTTGTTCATCTTCAGCGGCGCTTGGGGCAAGAACAACAATGCAGTCTCGATGTCTTCCTGGGTCGGGATGCACGGCAACATCGCATCGCTCGTATTCCGCGACCCAAACCGTACGGCGATCGAGTGGATGGCAACGGGCTCTGGCGGCGTATGCACGGCGTCCGAGTCGTCCGATTCTGAACAAGGCAGCGTAGGGGAGGAGAGATCGTTAGGCATCGCGCGAGAGACGGAGAAATAGGGCGAATAAACCTGATGGCTCGAACGAGCGGGCCTCGGACCCACGAGGAGAGAAGTAGCCCCCTTGGGAGTCCTCCGTATCGCGATGCCATGGACGACGCGAACGACGGGGATAGGACGTGTCGGTGAATTCCCTCTCATGACGACCGGGCAAGGCGCACACGTTGGGAAGCACCTCTGCGGGGGTCCGGTCGTAGACGGAGGACGAGTGAGTGATGAAGGTCGATGTGAGGGTCGGGGTGGGGGGGAAGTGGACGTGAGGCGAGACTTCGACGACGGTCGTACACGTTGCAAACGGGAACGGTTCTGGACATTGTTGGTGATAATTGAGATCGGATAGGCGAGGGTGCTTGAGGATGGAGCGCATGTACGTCTATACGTCAAAGACAGCGGAATAAGGCGACGTTGACCGACAACGACAGGGGGGGTACGAGGAGGGCTTGGAGTGAGGAGGAGGAGGTGACCGGGAGCGAGGTGTGTACCGTATGAGGGACCGGGCTTTATAGCATCTAAGAAAAAAAGGCAGCTACGTAACGCCCAAACTTGCATTCCACTTGTGAACTCTTTTCGGGGGTTGAAATAGTGGTGTCGGTGTCACTCGTTTCCCCGTTGGAATTGAAACTCCGTGCGTCACGACAATTCAAAAAAGAACTTTTTTTTTTCTGCCGGTGGAACAGCGCAACTAACCCCCATTTTGGAGGGTCATCATTACCGGAAGAAGTACCAATAACCGAGCCGATTCTTTAGAGAGCGCTTAGTTGCGTACCAACCACTGCCACCGCCCCGTCAAAACGACACAAGTCAAAAGTAGCCACTTTCCGTGTCAGGTTACAGTGTGACCCCGAGATGGGAAAGGCCCGAATGCGGACACAGAAGACAGCCGTGGCGACCTATTTATGACATGATGCAAGTGGGTACGCCATGCCCCTTGCTCCCTTTGCGCGTCAAGGGCAGCGCATGGCACAGTTCGAATGGCAGAAAAGACGCAGTGGAGGGCCACTCCGCCACGTTCTCACCCAGCCGTCATGATATTTGTTGACATGTGCCCCGCCCGTCTTTGTTTTCTTATGCAATCTATTTTGGGTCTCTTCGCTGTTACGTACCTTTCTTTGATGCGAGATAGGACGCTGAGCGTCGGCGTTGAACGTTCAGCCTTTACAAGTTGTTTTGTTCGGCTCGCACCTCGCATCTCGATGCCCGTCGGACCGACGACCGTCTTTGTTAGCCTTTCCTTTGTTCCTTGCTACTCGGCGGTCTTGGGAAGTCCTTGGCCACGCGTTACGACCATGCGATGGCGGCGGATCACAGCCCTCTCGTATGCATCTTCCCAACGTCAGCAGCTCTATCCCCCGTTTGTCCTCGAGTATACAGCGCACGCAGACCCGACCGAAACACAAACACAAACACGACCACACACGCTGCAACCGACATGAAGTTGAACTGCCCGCAGTTCATAATCGACAAAAATCAGTCCCCCAATTTTCGCGAAAGCGAGGAAAACCGATGCACTAAAATACATCCTCGGCATATAACCTCTGCCATACTAATACTGTCTGCCAAGCGAGAGAAGCAGCCCGAATTACATGGACCATGGATTCATACCAAGCCCACTGCCCGTCGCACTTCTATATTCGGAAGGCGTCCTCCATGGATCTGGTTCCACGCTTTGGAGCGTGATAGTCCCATCTGGAGAACCAAAGGATAGACCTGGCGTGGTATCAGATGATGACTGTCCGCCCAGCACGCCCAGCCGATCCTGCGGAAAGGGCGACTGTGCGGGACTGCGCAGCCCTTTCGTCGCTCCTGCAAACGTGTTCCCCAACGCGGCGTCGGGGACGTTGCTTGACGCCTTCGTCGAAGATGACCAGACCGCCGAGTTCATCTCCAGTTGATAGATCGGTCGAGATAAGCCATTACTGGACTCTGAAATAGGTTTTGCTTCATCTTGCGCCTCTCCAATAGACCCGGATGAGTGCCCCTCACAGAGTGTCATCGATGTGGTGAAAGTGGCGCTTAGTGTATCAGGCAAGTTCCGACTTGCCGTTCCGACTTCAACCACAGCGTCATAAGGGACCTTGACAGCACCTGTCACTGTCTCATCCTGGCTTATCGGGGGCGATAGAGGTGGAATGGAATTATATAACGGTGGCAGTACCGAACCACCCTGATCTGGCTTAGCTTGCGGAACCACTAGTTGCTCGGGGTGACGCTCCGCTTCCCCAATCATGTGCTTGATGGCAGCTAAATCAAAGCCAGCACGAGTAGGAACTTCCGGCGTGGAGTCAGAGGAACGCCGTTCTGGAGAAGTGGGCGTGTCATCGGTGCCTGTGCGGGCAGGCAAGGGGGGGAGGGTTGCATCCGCACGCGGTGGAAGGTCATCGTCTTGCGACGTGGATGGAGCTTTTCGTCTGGAGGAACCGAACGAGGCAGTAGAGGGTGGTCGAGAACTTGCGGGGGACTTCGGTATCGATGCTTTCGAGCGCTTCGAGAACCATCCTTGCTTCCGCGACTTAGCCTCTTTGGCCTCTTTGGCCTCTTCCGCCTCCCGAATCACCACTCTGTCCCCTTCAAAGTCGGGTTCCTGATCCATAAATCAATTATCATGCCGACAGGACGCTCAAATGAGTCATACCACAGGTTCATCAAAGTAGTCCGCAGTCACGGGAAACCCGAGTTGGTCAAGAATGAGCGGCATGAATGTTCGATAGCTCATGTGACCTGCGATCTTATCCGTCACGTCCACGTTCTCCAACCCGGGTACACCTTCTATCGGCTTCAACCCGGCTACCGAGCTAAGACCCCCACTCGTTGCACGAAACAGATAGTTTAGTACCCAGTCGTTCTTTGCATAGGCATTTACAAATCGACCAGAGACGGCACTGCGGGCGTTACACCACGTGCTTTGAGAGGCAGCGAGTGTGGCACCAAGAATGAAGACGTCCTGTACGATGCCAAACGCTTTGGCCTTGGCAAGATCCAGCAGCGCGTAAAAGATGACCCGGGCCCCAAGTGAGAAGCCGATGAGGGTGATCGGTCTCACCCCAAGGTGTCGCTGTATCAGCAGTTGTGCAAGCACGCTTCCTGCCGCTCGAGCTCGATCGAGGGCATTGTTCCAAGGGTTGTCAATGAGGTAGCCTAGTTTCGTCAGGACTAGACAGGGGAAAAAGTGAATCGCTTGGAGAAGCGCAAAAACATGGGAGGCGTACCAATTGGCCACTGGAGAGCTCCCATCAGCGCCGTCATAGCCGTGTGTTGCAGCACCGTTTGACCGAGCTGAGTCAAAATTTCGCTTGTCAGAATCTTGATAGCACTGCCAGTTTCCTGGATCATCTCTGGTTCCCAAAGAACGCTGAATACGTCTCCAATGATTGGGTCAAGCACGCTAAAAGGCAATCGCACGTCATCTATCTTGCCAGTCATGAACCTACAAAATTATGAGCCAAGTCGAGAAAGAGAAGAGAGCGCTCCTACCCAGGTACAGTTAATACGCAACTCACCCGCTTGTTATTATGCAATGGTAGTACATCAAAAGTCCTCACAAATCGTGTCCGTCTCGCCATGCCGCGCGCAGCGATGCCAGATCCTGTCAGAACGCCACCTGTCGTAATGGCCGCAGCACCTCCTGCGCCTGCGAGGAAACTTGTCGTCCCGGATATACCGACAGTGGTAAGCGCGGCACCAAGACCTGCTCCGATGACAGGTGCCAGCAACCCGGCCGACAGTCCAATAACGAGACCGCCTCCTATAGACAAGATGAACAGACCATTGTGGAAGACGCATACGCGACCACTTACCTAGCGTTGCAAGACCCATCATCATATACCGTTTTTTCCTGGCAGCCTTGGAAGAATCCTCGATGATATCTTTGTTCTCCAACGTTTCCACGCCCTCTTGAATTTCGAGTGTTTCGGTGATGCGCCGCTCGAACCTGGCAACATCGATCCAGCCAAATCCGAGTTTGAACGCGACGTTTTCTAGTAGCACGCGAGAACGGGCGTCATAAACGCTGTCGGCGACTAAGGTGAGGAACAGGTCGCACAAAACTGTCCATCGAATGTCAAGCGTGACATCCTTGTCGACGGACGAGAGCGTAGTGGACACGCCAGGCAGTGATGACGAAGCCAAGGTAGTATCTTCGAGGACGCGAGCAGTCGTTTGGAACCGTTTCGTCTTCGGCGACGATGGTGAGATAACTGGCGATTTGGGGGGCGAATGACTGATGTCCGACTCTACGGGATGGGATGCTCTCTTCGTTTCCTGTTTCTTGGCTTCTACGGGATCGTATTCCGGATTGGCAATCGTATGTGTCGTCATTAGAGACGGAGCCAGATCGCTAGCTTGTACACCATGCGATGCAAGGCTGTCTATCATCTTCTGTTCTGTGGAAGTGCGTCAGGGAATATCGTTCACCAGAAAAGAAGGGCGATGGATGAGGGACAAGGTACCTGTGATCTCGAGGTCCATGTGATAATAAAGCCGTCCCATAACCTTCAACTGCCAAAGTTCCATGCTGTGAACGGAAGCCTTGAACTCTTTCTTCATCGCACTCTTCTGTTTCTGCACCATCTCCTTCGCCGTCAGAGCGCAGAGGCCGACGTATGCTATGCGCTGCGCTTCAGAAAGCATCTTCTTCGTCGTCTGCATCTGGCCTAGCGGCGTCATCGCCTTATCCTCATCAAAGAGATATTTCGTCCGTAGATGCACCTCATCCGTCTCATCCTCCTCGTCTGCGCGCAACCGAGTATACTCGTTCTCGTCTTGTTCTGCTTTCGAGCGCCACTCCGTGCCCTCGTCATCGAAGTCGATGAGATTCCCCGTGGCGTTCCCACCCGAGTACGCCTGCGATCCTCCGGATGGCTTGGGGACGTAGTGGTATTTTCGTTGGTCCTCCTCGTCGAGGCCGCCTGCTAGCTCGTCTTCCTTGACGACGGGCATTTCTTGCCAGCCAGCTTCGTCATCGTCGTCGTTGGCGTCTTCATCGAACAGAAAGGGGTTGTTCGGCGTCGCTGGCATCAAGTCGGTGGGTTTCGGGTCGACGGATTCGCTCTGGCAGCAGTGATGTCCAAGATCTTGTACATAGTTTCCCACGGCTTTGGTGGTTAACCGAGTTATGCTCCTAAGCCAGCTTGAAGGGGCTAGTACTACTACTAGTACATTCCACGCGTGCCGCATTTTCGTTCTCTCCAAACTGTAAATCATCAGACCTGTAATACCTTGTTGTTCTGCAGGGTAGAGCTGTTACGATATTATGGTCGTGGAATCCAATCAAGCCATTAGATCGCGCATCTGCCTGCCATTCGCCAGCCACGACCAGAATGCAGATACCACTATCGCGCGCGCGCCCGGAAAGCGAACCTGATGTTTGTGACAGGGCGTTGCCCTGGCCGTAGGTCCGTAAGCACCCCAGATTCCGTGCATGAGGCTCGCGTATCTGCGAGGGTCGAGACCCGGGTCCTCCTTGATTCGGTCGTTAGCTAACATCCATAATATCACATTAGGGTCAGGAAGCTTGAAAGGCGGGTCCAATGAGATGTGACAGGGTCCACCGGCATGATATCAATGTCTATCTTTATCGTTGAAAGAGGGTTCACGTCAAATATACGAACATAAAGAAAATACATATCCGGCCCGGAATGACCCCCTGTATGAGGACACGATGCTCAAAAGATGGCGCACTGAATACACAAGATATATTTTTGAAAGTTCTGTGGGCAGTCAAGCGCAGAATAGAAACTAAAGAGCTGTGAGAGTGGGATAAATCAAACTAGCCAACATTGTTCTAATGGGAGACCGCTGCTATGCCGAACTTGTGACCGCGCGCGTGGGTTTATGAAAAAGATAAACTCAACGCCAGTCAAATGATCCAAGTCAGGAACATCATAGAGATCGCGATAATCAAAAATAAAACGTACACGCGGGGGACAAGGCTTGCTTCATCTGTTTAGATAGCTTGTTGGATAGAAGAACGGTAAATATACGGGAGAAATCGGAGTAAGCTGTCATAGAACAAACCGGATAATCCCGTTCGGATGGCAATCGGACTCGAGCTAATTACGGTTTTAATGACTGTCACTTACCTCTTCGCCGGCATGAGAAACGATACTGAATGCGCGAGGGACGATCAAGCTTGCGTTGATAACGGAGGTGTCCACAGGGCAGGGTCCCACCCCAGCCACTCCAACGAATCTGATTGGCTTCGGTGGCAATCTTTCTGGTCATCGTCGCATCCGCGATGGCATCGCACGGATGTGCCACTGTGCTCAGCTTGAAGCACGAGGTTTAGATGCGATCACCCGGAGCCTCAGCCTCGGACTCTTGAGCATTGAGGATCCCGATGGTCCATCTTGAGATGACCTGCCAAACTGAACAACCTCCATGTCTTGGACCCATCTACTTGCAAGTGGATGTATATGCGCGTAATCATGAGCAGAGCAACAAAGTGTCGCTTATACAGTGGGTTATCAAATAACGTGATCCTTAGTCTGACGGGGCAGGATAGTAAATCGTTGTTGTTGTTTGCACATGTGTCGGTCAAAGATTTCTGGATGCCATACTCCAACAATCTCCGCGTCACAGTTCTATAGTATCTCTTGTAGTTATGAACTGCCACTCAAGCATAGTTGCTATAATGCGTATGCATTAGATTAACGTCAACCACTGCCGGATTCGAGCATGTCTGGTGTCCCAATGGTGAGTGCGTGTGCCTTTTTATGATTACCAGCTGACTCACACTACAGCCCGGTGCTTCTGACCGAGTGGAGAACGTTCTGAACAAGCGCTAGGCCACGTAGAGACTCGGATACAAGGACCCCGGAATATTAATATTCCTCAGGATCATCTGCTCTCTTCTCCAGCCATGCCGCAGAACGCACACAGACAAGAAAAGAATCTATCTTTGCACGTGAGAAACATTACCAGTCCTGTCAGTTGTCAGGAGGGGTTTCATCTCACCTCTCATGGCTTTCCTGAAGAGCTAAAACCACCTTGACGACTGCTTTCTTGCCCGTTTTGAACACCTTGGACAGTTGAATGACTTGAAGCAAGAAATTTCGAGGTAACGTGAAGTTTTCTCTGATAATCGTCCTGATGAACTTGTGCTCCTGAAAAATCTTGGTACGTCCTACCTTACTCGTTTTCAGGGCCTTAGGGAGTTTAGTGACGTCGAGGAAGCAATTTTGAGGCATCAGAAAGCTGTTTGCCTTGCTTCTGACAGTCACTCTGGCAAACACGCACCTCAATAACCTCGGCAACTGCTTCCACGCACGTTTCAGCTACATCGGAGAGTTGGTTGATCTCGACGAAGCAATTTCGAACGCGTGGGATGTTGTTGATCTGACTTCAGATAGCTGCCCTCATCAGCCGACAATTCTGAATTACCTTGGTCACTCCATCCTCATTCGTTTCAAGTACCTCGGAGTCAACAATGACCTCGAAGAAGCTATTTCGAAGCCGTGAGATGCCGTCCATCTTCCCCCACATGGCCATCCTACCAAGTTTGATATTGTGGTCTTATCATCATGGAATTCAAGATGGCGTGAATCCGACTTCAAGTGGTCTTTGTCTCGTTGATGGATAGTGCCTGAAGATGTCGGACATGATCGCATTGTCTCGACCTCATGGTGGACTAGCTTTTTTCTCTGCATGGTAGACAGCACAGGGTGATAAATGACTTGTCGCAGGAGCCATATTGCAGCGGGCATACTGTGTGGTTCCCATTCATCCATGCGGGTCTCTGAAGGTTTGACTATCTGTGTGGGATGTTTTTTTTTTGTCTTTGGTCCAAGATGCCGGCAAATCTGCCAGGGGAGGTCTTGTAGGTAAAAACTTCAGACGGCGATCATCATCACAGTTCGAGATGAACGACTGCACATGATTGTATAATGGAAATGGACTGTCTAATTCTTTAATCCGAAGCTGACCCAGGCTCGTCTTCACCGTCTTCAGCCATGCAACTCAGTATACACAACCACAAAGAGAACGAATTTTTCGGCCGACTCACAGCTCGCAATGTCATCTTTGCCGAGAATTTCATTTACTCCTCGTGCAGGTGGGATCGTCAAAGAAACCACTTTCGTATCATTTGGACAGTAGATTTTCGAAAGATCATGTGGCGTCTGACCCGCCTTGTTTTTCAATCTTGTACTGTTGGGATCCGTCAAGACGTGTCCGAAAAGAGCTATCCAAGTGATGGATATGGATATCATGGTAGACAATACGCACGAATCGGTAGCACCGGCCGTCTCGACGAGAGCATGTACGATTGCATGACGGACGTCTAAACGTTGGATCCGGACGGCAAGATGGAGGGGTGTGTCTCCTGCGGAATTCTGCGGGTCGACGTCGCAGCCATTGGCCTCGATAAGGAGGTCGACATTCTCGATGGATCCGTTCAGAACGCTATGCGAGGATGGACGAACGCAGCCGGATGAATCGAGTTGTACTAAGTAAATGACGGGGGAAAGACGAGACAAGCAACGCACGCGAGATGAAGGGCTGATGGGAGCATGAAATATTAACCACCGTGATAAACAAGGGGTAAGAGGGCGCACGCGTGTTTCCCGAACTGACTCATCCAAGCATAAAGTTAAGTGTGCTCTACGAATTGACGGGAAACGAAGGCGGGTCGACCTACATCGGATCGATGCAATTTATGTCAAAAAGGAAGTCATCTTCAACTTCTGGGTCCCTGTATTCTTCGCCCAATAATAGTTCCTCGAGATCGCCACCCTGGCGGGCTGTTGTCAGTAATCGTTTATCTAAAGCCGCGATCGATTTGAGGGACGCGACCCTCATATCATATGTAGCACTCACTGAGAAGTGCCTGTGTCTCGAAATCGACAGCCATCGTGAAGGTGGGATGACAAAGCAGCAACAACGCCAGGCGGGACCGCTGAGTGACACGGCGAACGCCGTGGCTCAACACGTCAACGTTTCAACACTAGTTGGGCTGCTAAAAACACGCGACGATGGCTTTTAGTCAACGTCGATGATGCTATGGCCTGGAGATATTGAAACATTAATACGAGCATTCTCATCCTAGCTTCATCACCACAAAATCTGCAAGAATATGACGATTCCTTATGAGTAGATCTTCAAGGTCACTCCAATCATGCCCTACGTCGTGCCGATATACATCGTCAGGTATCCGTTTTTTCAATTGTTTTACGAGTCCACATAAGTATTTGGGACACGAGTAAAGTGACAAGCCGAACACGGCCAAGTATGCCGCACATGCCGAATCAGTCGGAGATGGAGAGATTAACTGTATAGAGAGATCGGCTAGATATCGAGCAATCTAATCTTTCTCCTACATCAGGACCTCAGTAATGTGTGCTTTGATCGGTT
Organism: Boletales sp. KT-2023b; assembly: GCA_038089675.1. NCBI lineage: Eukaryota > Fungi > Basidiomycota > Agaricomycetes > Boletales > Boletales sp. KT-2023b. The sequence goes on from JBBPLE010000234.1 coordinate 40,466, forward strand.
TTATGACTTAATTCGAGCCTAGTTCAAGTCTGTGTCACGAGTCCTCGACTTTCAATGTCTTTTGATGACTGCGACAATGGCACGGTGGGTGGAGACTGAACATTTTGACGCTACATACTGATATCGGTCTTGACAGGAACTTATATCTGAAGGACCTAACTCCATCGTGACCCGTATCAGATCCGAGTCGTCAGACGGCCCTCGGTTCATCTCTGTCAAGACATCCACCACGATACACGCCAAAGAGCCTCATGATATCGTCAATGAAGTTCGTCTGCTTGCTTCCCTTTCGCATCCCAATGTACGCCCCATCGCCCTCGATGTGGACAAAGTTATACGCACTATCCTAGATCATTCCATTGTTGAAACAAGAATCATCTCAAAGATGTCAAAATCTGAGCTTTTGGATGCCATATATCCCTCACTCGCTCGACGAACTCCTCCGGTCTTCCAGATTCTCCCCACACCCGATTATCTCCTTTGGAAACGCCACCTCAATCTCACCCACTCCCCGCGAGAACCAATTTGTCATCCTTTCCAAGTCGATCATCTTTCAGGTTCTTTGTGGGGTAAGCTACCTTCACAGCGAACACGTCCAAATCGCACACCGGGATATTAAACCGAGCAACATTCTCTTGACAACGTCGGGGTGTGTTCAACTCATCGACTTTGGAATCGCTTTTCCGGCCAGTGAGGACGGCGCCGCGAAAGCGAAAGACTTGTGGCCCGAGTCTGCGGCACGAATGTATTTTGAGGTGTCAACAGGGTACGCGACGCGTGCCTTTCTTTTCTTTCCGGGTCGCCTGATCTCCCCTGCGTATAACCCATAGCCCCTATCGCGCCCCAGAACTGCTTTTCGGCCCACGGACGTACAATGCCTTTGCCATCGACGCATGGAGTCTCGGCGCCACCTTTGCCGAATTTTTCACCTCTCTCCGTCTGCAAACAGACGAAGATGAGCGTGAGGAAGAGCTTTATCTCAACCTGTCCGAATCCGAATCCAGCTCCGAGGTAGTCCACGAGCCATGTCCACCCACTCCGCCGACGCCATTCGTCATCCCACGAGGAACACGTCCTGGCATGCCCACTGGCCGATGGACACGTACGAGCCTCTTCAATGGGACGCGTGGTGAGATCGGCCTCGCATGGAGTATCTTCAAGGTACGCGGCACACCGAACCAGGATACGTGGCCTGTACGTATCATCTTCTTGCGCACGATATGCTCGCACTCGGCGCTGATGTTCACCTTGCTTATGAACGACCGGTCGTTGTTGCGTGCTTGCTCTTGAATCCGGTCGGGTAGTCTTTCTTGTCCCTCCCGGATGCAACCAAACTCACCTTTGTCCACGTCGACGCAGTCGACCTGTCAACCCTCCTCCCAAACTTGTCTCCATCGACCTCGAGCGTACATCTTGACACCAAGCCACACACACCCTCTCTTGATTTGATTCCATCCCCACTCGACCTCATCCATCGATGTTTGGTGTACGAGCCTGCCCGCCGACTTCAGCCCTCTGCGGCCCTTCGTCATCCCTGGTTCACCGCTGAGCCTGGATTGGTGTTGCCTACGTCTCATCATGTGGATCACCTTTCATCGCTGACAGATACAAGGACGCGCGCGGTAACACATACGTCTACTTTGGAAGGGAAAATCCGTACACTTGGCGATCTTTTGGAGATGTATGTCGGGAGCAAGGCGTAGGTAGTAGTTAAGATGATGGGAAAAGTGTGATCACACTTCCTATCGCATTTCTCTATCGTATCCGCAGCCGTGTAAATTCCCCAGGATAGAGGGTAAAATACACCCTTGTGCCGATTGGTAGTCTAGGGCATCACGCTGAAGACGATACCGGATGCATGCTGTCGACTTCGAGCCGACTTGGAATTGAGAGAAGGTCTGACGGCATTTGAATGACTCGGAGGTACACCGACATCGGGGCACATCACATTCGAAGAGAACAAACAGAAAGGAATTAGTAGCGCGACGAACAGTGGGTATCAGATATCATTACTAGGCCTGGTGATCCGCCGGATAACACGAATACACTTCCGACGACTCCACGGCCGCGTACCCAACCCCCTGTGATACAATGTCACTTCACCTTACACCAACAGTTTATTTAGCAGGGATCCATACCTTGTATGTAATAAAGACTACACACGAAAATGATTGTCAGGCATAGCGATAGAAAAAGGTTGCGATGACGTACAATTGGTGGGATCATACTTCCGTTTGATATCTAGAAGCCGGTCATATTTGTAACCAAAGAAAGCTAGGAGACAGTTGAGGTATGTGGTTAATTTGTTGTCGTGATTAGCAACGCAACTGCCCCGTTACCTTCTTGCCAGTCCCCCTCCAAGATACTTGCTTCGTTTTGGTAGCCACCTGTCAGTCCAATGGCGGTCAACGGGCCTACTGTCTCATACGCGGCTTGCACCATGGAGCGGTAGGAACGCTCGCTGACATCAGGCCATATCCTGCATGCCACCATACCGTCAGAAATTCGAGATACGCGCGCAAACACGCAGTGATAAAAACCACTTACACGCGATTAGTCACAAGCCATGCAGCATCGTAAAAGCCTGGGTTTGCGCCGGTGTCGTTCGCCTGTCGCTTCAGAGTGGTTGGCATTTCCCCCACGAGGGACACTTTGACGACAGGGCGAAAGGATCCGGCGGGTTTACCCCAAACAAGAGCAGTAAGAATTTCTAGTCCATCCCAGACTGCCTCTGCAACGTTACGAATAGATTCGGGATTTTCCAACATTGACTGGGGAATAAAGCGAGACCCAATGTGTGTATTGGCGCCGTAAAGTTTGGTGCCGTCCGTAGTGGGGGCGATGGCCTTCATGTAAGCACCGACTGACGGATATAAATGATCTTGTGTCTGGTTAAACAGAACAGTGTAATTGTCGGAGAGTGCACGTATCTCCTCAAACAGAGGGTAGAGTAGCACGACAGATGCCTGACTACCAGGCCAACGGAATTTCTATCAAGCATTCATTAACAGACACTTGACATTGTTGTATGCATATACTGACCAGAGTGTATGAATCCTCGCCAAGGACGAGGTAGGAGGTGACGCCTGAATTAACAATCTGATTTTGGTACCTCCCAACAAGTGTTATAAAGTCAACTCCGAGGTCCCGAAGGTTTTGTGTTTGGTTCGGAGCGACAATCAAAGTAGAACAACTGATTGTCGTTGGAGGAAGTACCGCAATGGTGACGGAGACTGACGGAATTACATTTGTTTCAGTGCTTCCCATGATTTCAAGGTAGCCACATACCAACAATTCCCCAGCTTCCAGCCCCTCCTCCACGGACCGCCCAAAAGAGGTCA